>BMAO01017210.1:0-137500 GCA_019973975.1 Trichonephila clavata
CGGTGGCCAACCCATAGCACGACGGAGTTGTATCAGTCACACGCAAAGACTTACTGAAAAATGAAAAAAAGTAACATGAAAAGAGGAATTTTAAATTCAACTCCTACTTAGATCAACAAAGAAAAATTTTATTTTAAATACTTTTTGTTAACTAATTATAATTAATATAAATATGTATATACATACGGCCGAATCATGATACTAAGTGGCTGAACACCTTTTAAATTGATATTAAAACTTTATATCTACATTGAATTTGTAATTACATTTTTTAAATAAAAGTTTAATATAAAGGTAAGAATTTATTTTAAAAACAGGTGTAAAAGGAATGCTGACGTCAAACTAGCATATGATAGTTCAGCTTAAGTTAAATCTTCATCACAAATTTAACAAGAGCTGTTTTACCCAATAGTGCTGCCATCTAGAGGAATAATATCAATTGAAATATATCTCTTAAAATATAATTGATTAATTAAATTTAATAAATGAACTAATATTTTTTAAAAAACTGGTTTTAGTATCAAATGTTATCTACTACAAATTTTAAAAAATGTATTTTAACTTGAGTGGATGAATAAAAAGTGTTTTATAAACGACTGAAAATTTGAACCATATGTGTAATTATATGTAGGAAAAGTGTGAACTAATTGTAGGAATTGAAAAAAAAAATAAAAAATATTAGTAAATAAGCTTTTTACAATTTTATTAAAATGGCGTAGTGTCTTAAAAAAACCCTCAAAATTTCAAACAAAATACGTCTATGAGTAAATGTTTTCTTTTATAAACATAATTAAATAAATATTGTTAAAAATTAGCTGATATGCACCTAAAATACCTAATTAGGATAGCAAGTTCAAAAACTAATTCTAATATAGATGACTTGGTAAAGAAAGTAGAAATTCAACAGACGCATTAAGTAAGTGCTCAGAATCTATAATTATTTAGAGTTAAATTATTCAAGGTACTCACTTTCCTTTTATACCTAACTTGCCTGATTAAAACGATAAAAATGTATTAACAATGAAGCCTAAGTTTGTACTTTTGTCTTATTTATTACATTATTTTTACATTTCATTTACTAAATTTGCATTAAAAATGCGTGTACATAATGTAGATAAATGCTTTGTGTTTCAACATTTTTGTGAAAATGTTACCATGAAAGACCGAAATTAGAGAATGTCGACTTTCACCGGTGAATGTCAACAAACACCAAATACGTCGGTGAAAGATCGAATATTTAATTACATTCTTGTACATTCGGATCTTTACCGGTGTATGTCGACAATCATGATATGCTCTGGTGGAGGTCGAAAAGAGAGTTGAATCTCTTTCGCCCTTGTGGTAGCAATCTACCACGTCTTCACATCAAGTTCTGACTGAAAAAACGAGTTAATTTCTATAAAAAAGCGGCCGCGAAAGAGAATCTTCTACTGCTAACAACAAAAATGTTACGAATCATAAAAAAACAATTTCCCCTGCTCAAATTGGTACTGTACGAATACAAGTACTGTGTCGATCCTGGACCGTACAGATAACCGAAATGTGTTAACGGTTGCTGTTGGAATAGAAGACTCCAACTTCTATAAACTTGCGAATGAAAATGGTACCCTCAAGCAGCTTTTACACACATAATCAGCTCGTAATTTGTAAAGAAAAGTTACTTTCCATAGATAAGATTTATTTTAAAGAAATTTCGCTGAGAGAAGCAGATGCAGCTAATTCGAGAATCGGTGTGCAAGGCTATACACGCTGTCATTGCAAAAGGAAGTGTTCCACAAATAAATGCAGTTGTAAAAGCAAGGGCCTCTTGTGCAATTCAAAGTGTCATAATAGTTTGTTGTTGCAATAAATAAGATTTTAATCACATAATTTAGTAAGTTTTTTATTACTATTATTTTATTTTCTCATTTAGAACGTATTGTATAATTAAGTTAGTTTTTAACTTCTATTATTTTCCTTTCTCATTTTGAATGTAATGTGTGTTTTAAGTTCTTAGTCATTACTCTCAGAAAGAGAGGCGAAAATTTATCGCGACTGAATTACATGTTCAACATTCACTATTAGTGTATGGTGAGTATCGATATTTACCGGTGTAAGTCAGACATAAGGGTATTTAGCAAATATTTCGGACATACACCAAGCGACTATGTGAATGTTCACATTCCCCAATGAAAGTCGACATTCTCCAGATTTCGGTGTTTCACCGTAACAAAAATATTATGTTAACATTAGGTTGAATAACCTGTTGTCGTAATTAATGATATCAATATTATGCAAAAATATTTTTTGAATTTAAAAAAAAAATATTTTTCAGTCATAGTAGTGTTTTAAAGAACATAAGTTGGAAAAAAATATTGAAAAATTAGAGCTTTGAAGGCATTATTAGATTTTCCTTTTTGACTTTAAAGATTTTAAATGTGTTTTTCTTAGCCTTTTTAACTTTGAAGATGTTGGTGTTTTCTGATCCCTAAAGCTTTTTTTCTACTCAAAATAGAGTATTGAAATTTTTTGTAGATACTTTCATGTGTGTATGTTTTATAAATGATAGAATGAACTATATATATATATATATATATATATATATATATATATATATATAGGTCTGATATCTCTAGTTATTTTTTTAAATAATAAATTTAATATTTTTAAAAATTTGTGTTTTTCACGTTTATTTATAAAAATAATTATTAAAAATCAATAAAATTTGAAATAGATTTCCAAATACATACTAATTTTTGTTTTCAATAATCTAAGAAACATAAACCTCTTAAAATCACTAAAATATTTTTAAAATTTAACATTTTTTTAAAAAATTTTAAAAACTTCAAAATTTTTTAATTTTTTTAAAATTGTAAAATAACGGCTGTTTAAACTGACTTTTTACTTTCAGAATAAACTTAACAAAGTAATCTTAAAGTAAAATATAAATTACTGACCCTCAATTTTTTTTTTAAAAAAAGGTACTGCATGTAGCTTTTCTATCATAAATAAATTATTCATATTATAACCAATGCAACAGTATTTATTCATATGATTTCCAGAAAGGGGCTCAGTTTTATTCACCTGTGCTTTCAATTTTCCTTCTCTTCGGGGTAACATTTCCAAATTAGCTATTCAAGTGCCGCCTTAATCCAGGAAGTTTATTTAAGTACACCCTGAGTTAGGAAAACAGCTGACAAAGCTATCATTTGCAAAGCAAATAGTGGCGGGAGGCTTGCCCAAATATGTAGTCGTGGCATGTCACAAGATTAGTACTCCGATAGTTTACCTGATTACTATTTCAAATGCTAACTTATCCAGAAACTGATATATTCACTGTGTTTCATTACATAGAACAGGGCTCGTGAATGTACCACGAACTTATAATATGCTACCCATTCAGAAATACTTACAATACGTCCTGTGAATATTTGATGTTTTTAAAAAATTTTAGTACTAGCAGTTATGGTTCACTGTATTTGTGTGAAATTTATTGTAATCCTGATTTAATTGTGTGAATGTAATTTATATTACTTAAGCATTTATAGGGTGTATTGAAACTACGCAGTGTGACAATTAAACAACTAGACTAGTCTTAAAAATTAGCTTTATTGAAAACAATGTATAAAAATACCTTTTAATCTCTTTCAACATACTCCCTTTCCTATCAATGCATAGCTGCATACGAGTTTCAAATGTTCAAAGAAATGCTGTGGCTCATTAAATGCCACCATCTTCAGTAAGTCTGCCGTTTTTGCCTTCATCTCATCTACAGACTGAAAATATCTTCCCATCAATGTATTTGTTCCTTTGAGAAGAAGGTAGAAATCATATGGTATGATATCTGGGGAGTACGGTGGATCCTCTACCACAGTAACGCCTTTATTCACCTGGAACTGTTTTACAGAAACCGCAATCAATGTCCATCAGGGCGTTGTTTTGGTACAAAATCCACGTGTTGTTACTCCACAGATCTGGCATTTTCTTCCTCACTATTTCTCTAAGCTTTCTCAGGTTTTCAAAGTAGTACTGCTGTTTTATCGTTTAGCCTTAAGGTTCCCGCTCATACTTGATGATGTCCTTATTATAGAACAAAAATGATGAGCATTACTGGTTCTTGAAATCACAGATCGAGCAGGACGTTCACTATCTTCAACAACCTCTCTATCCTCCGAAAATCGTTTGTGTCATTCAAATATTTGACTACGTAACGCATAATTATTTCCAAATCCTTCTTTCAACAATTTAAAACAATGAGTTAGAGGGTTTTTTTTTTAAATTTCGCAAGAAATTTTAAATGTATGCGCAGCTCGAGTTTTAAGTTTATCATGAACACGACACTTCGACAGAACAACGCCTTACTCAAACGAGGAGGAAAAACAAACTGAACTAGATAGTTGAATGGGGGAATAACGTGCCACCAGCACCGGAAGGATCAAAGCCAAATATATTCTATTCCCACTCCTTCACAGCAAGCCTAATGCCTAGAGTATGCGCAGTCTGGAAATTCAATTTTCACACATTGTTCATTGAAAAAAAAGTTATTATTAATCTGAATCTACTATTGCGGAAAAGTTGTTCTATGATAAGGAGAAAATGGAAGGCGCGAGAAAAACTTAATCATGGTCATATGACTTAAGACTTCACACACACACACACACAAATAGAATTATTTTTCTAAAATATAAATAACCCTAAACGACAATTATTGGTAGGTAATTACTGAGCATTGAACAGTAGATCAGGTGCCGGCAACTTCACATTCAAATCTGCGGGATTAATATCGTTATCTTCGTATAATAAATAATTGAAATTGTGTGACACAATCCATACTGAGAATTGTGCATGCAGATACAAATGTATACCGAGAGCAATGGCAAAATCTTCGAACGTACTCGACATTAATTTGTGATAGTTTACTCTTTTCTTGTCATTAATTTGTTTTAAACAACTTATAATTAAACTACAAAAGATTCAACTTAATGTCCTGTAGAACGCATATTACAGGGGGGGGGGTTAGATTTAGGGGACAGTTTAATTCGCAGTACAATGGCTAAAAAATTAAATTATTAAAAATTAACAAAAGTTAATTCAGTATATTTTATGTTGTGATGAAATTTACGGCGGAAATGTTTTTATTACGACGTTAATCACGTCTGGTGTGCTATAAGTTTCCGAATCCCAAAATTGTCTTCCGTTAAAGAAATTTAAAAGTTTACATTACGTGAAGACTTATGAACAAACATAAATAATTTAACTTCGATATTTTATGAAACGGAATAAAAAGGAAATTTTTAATTGCTGTGGAAAACTAATTTAACAAGCGGAGCACGTTTTTACATTTCATTTTGACAAGAATTTAAGTATAAAAATTTTAACTGATTTGAAAATTTAATCTGTCGTAAATTATGTAAAAACATGGTGAAGTTTTTATTGTAGTCTGTTACTTCTCAGTACGTTAAAAAATTGACAATATTTTTATATAATAATTTATTAAGTATTTATTTAAATTACTTTGTTTCAAATCAAAAAAGAGAAAATTTTAAAAAATTTCGAAATACATTCTATTATTTTCGGGAGCCATCATATAATTAATAAGAATTAAAGACCTTGAAATAAAGAAGAAAAATTGGTACTTTTCCGTTTCACCGTCACAGGCAATAAAGTTGTCAAAAATGATACAATCGATGCCAAACGGAATAATCACGCTGGCAACCTTTTACCGCCATATTTTTAAAAAAAGTCACAGTCTTTTCTTATTTGTAATGTCTTTTTCATTTTACATCAAAAATAGATGATTAAACAATAAGAGAACAAACATGTAGTAACATTTTTTATCATAGTTATTAGCTGCATGACGCGGCTTTGCACGGGCTTTTACCGAGGGTATAACTTAATCCCCATGTTAATTTCCTCCTTTCTTTCTGACGTCAGCACTTTTGTGGGGGTGTGAAGAGTACGATGTGAGTGCATGTCCTGCTTTCTCGTTTAACATTTTCCCTTCTCTTCACAAAACCAGCACTTCCAATATTATTTTTTCGAAATTACTTTGACTTCTTTGTTTCTTTCCTCTCCGCTTAGCCGGACGTTGCACGGGATTTTACCGAGGGAATAACATAATCCCCATGGAAAAATTTCCTGTTTCACTCACGAAGATAGTACTTATGTGTGTGTGTACCTGCGCGATGAGAGTGATTTCAATAACTATGTCATTAAAATTCCCTTTTTCGAAATTTGTTCACTTCTTTTCATTGTGAGACAGGTTTCTTTCCTCTTCATTTAACCCGGCGTTGCACGGGCATATTCGAATGCATAACATATTGCCATATATAGAAATTCCCTTCCCTTATCAGGGTCAAAACTTCCTGGTGTGTGTGTGATTTCTAAATTAACGTCATTACAATTCCCTTTTTCGAAATTTCTACCACATCTTAACGATGTTAGACACAAGTTTCTTTTTTCTCTCTATAGCCCGACGTTACAGTGGCTTTTTTAGTGTAGAACTATTTTCCATTCCTCCCCCCCCCCCTCCCTCAGATAAAGATTTATCATAGTATTGTTGTCAACAAAACCTACTGTGTGAGATTTGTGCTGGAGAAACGAAAAAGTACCGAAAAATGTTAGAGAAACACTGAAAGGAATATTTTTTTAGCTTTAAAGTATCCGACTAGGTTGAAAAAGTGCTTTTTAGGTGTTTGATGTTTGGTAATGTCTCGGCTATTAGGGAAAACAGAAATATTATTATTGAGAAAGAAGGACTAACACATAAAACTAGAGAGTTTTTTAAGTTGTTGTTATAGTATTTACTTTATCTAACTTATAACAATATTTTTAATGCGTTTTTTGAAAAATGAAATTTTTACGATAATTTGTACACGAAAAACGGGATATCTCCAAACCAACCCAATGAAATTTATAACATGTATGTTATAGGCCCTTCAGAGTGTAACAAACCGCATTAAGACATCCACATTTCATCACATTTTGCAACCATTCTTAGCCTAGAACATGCAGTAATTTTGATGAAAAATCATTATCATCAAATTTAAATGCTTATTTTATTTTATGCTTTTATTTCTTAAAATATTTTTTATCCTGCGGTTTGTGACACTTCAGAGGGATCAAGAAATATATTAATAAAATTAAAATTGCATAATGTGCAATTTATTTTTATTTATAGCCTTTTTCTTAACTTTATAAATTTTGCTAGAATTTCATAAAAACAATTTTTTTTTAAAACAAAGGGTGCCACATGATATTTATTTAATAATTCTGACTTTTAAGCCTATTTTTGTTCTTTAAAACTATAAATTTATTCTGAAAATCAATTTTTTTAAAAATTGGTCTCCGAACCTGGTCGGATACCTTAAGACCAAATTAAACAGTCCGATTCAATTAAATTCATTATTTTCTATCACTTAATGTATAATATTTATAATTATATGAATGTACCTTTACTCGAAGGATTTTTTTACATGAGAGTTTGGAACTTGGCAACTCCATTCATTTGAATAATAAAGCAAGATCCTTTTTTTTTTTTTTTGGAACCAAACAACTTTTTAAGAGTTTAAAGGAGCCTATCCATTATTCAAACTAACATTTCTATAGAATAAATCATTACGAATTCAATCGGTTTTCATGTAAATGTAAATGAGTTTTAACTGGATTCTTATCTCTTATCTTTTTGCATTATGATTTTTGAGTTCGAAAACTTATGTTTTATTTAATGAAATACTCTTGAAAATGAAAAAAAATTTACTTTTTAATTTTAATTCCAAAAAGATAATTAATGTGAAAAAATTAAATTTTATTGTAGTAATTTAAGAAAATGACATTTAATTTAATAATAATGTATTAACAAGAAAAATTAAATATGCGCCCCCAAAGTGTTACTTAAGAACAATCTAAAATTATACCGAACTCTAATCGAAAGTTATTTCAAACATTATTTTCTGTCAAGAATGAAGTAAATAACAAAACCAATTTTGAAAATTTGTTTTTATGGACTCGTTTAATTTCAAATAAATTTTCAAAATATGGTTTTAATAAAATTGTCTTTATTCTCATAATTTCATTACCTTTTTTATAAACTTAAAACAAATAGAACAAGAAACATGTTTAGTTTTAAGTATAATAAATAATTAGTTAATTGCATTAAAAAAAAATCTTAGTAGTTCTGACTTATAATACATTACTAGGCATCGGTATAAAAAACACTTTTTTATCTATAGATTTATATAACTTAATGTTAATTTATTATTCTCATAATACATTACCGTATATTCTCAATTACACATTTAAAAATTATTTATGACTTCTGGGGGTTTGTATTAAATAGTGGTAATAATAATAAATAAGAAATTAGAAATTTAGATTTAAGAGACTTTTAAAGATAAGAATTTCTAATAAATACCTGAAACAATAATTGTATACAAATATTAAGTAAAAAATAGGCAAGCAAATTAGCTGCATGGATTAAAGTAAATATTTTGCTATATAAGTATTTTCCACTTACTGAAACAAGAACTACAAGAAATATGGGCCACATAGAAAAAATTACTTACTTAAGAAACAATTTATCTTTGTTGATGTAATTTTTAAGTCATTTCCATCATTACTTTTATTTTATATTTCAAACATTCTGAGAATTTTATTAAAATGTATTATTTTTATATACCTAGCACAACACACCTATTGCTTTCGATTGTGAAGGGAATTAATTTATCGTTGTAATAATGAAAAATTTTATTTTTATTTTAGCTGGGAAGGGGGCCGTTTAGCCTTTAGCCTTTATCAGGCTAACAGAAGACCAACCCCTTGTAAAAATTATACAAATGTGTGTTCATCCTCATTGTTCAAACAGTAAACCTGTTATTTTATTGTATTATGTTGTTCTATTTGTGACGGATTTATACGCGGTTCCACTAATCCCTTCTTGTCTCTTTAAAGAAAATATTTAATTCAACCAACCTTCATCGAGTAAGGGAACGTGATTATGTAAATGAGGTATATTATATAACTTCTGTTTTCGTGAGTTGGCAGGAAGTTGTTGTCACGTTGTTGTTGACACACTGAACTTGATACATTGGAAGTGTGCAAGTAGGAGTTAACATAAATTTTGAGAATTAGTTGTTAGTTGAAGATTGGAAAGGAGCGGAATTAGTTAAAGATTACAGAACGGGGAGCCAACTACATTGAACAAGCAGAAGAGAGCTCCTGCAAGTTTCCAGTGTAGGATCCGATGCATAAAAGGTTCAGGCACTGTGTACTTGATTAAGTAGAAGCTAGTTTAGTAGTGTGCGACGTAGTTGTATTTGAGCGTATTTAAGCTGTCTTAGATTCCGTTGAGGTTCCGTAGTAGTATCCCTTGTGTTATATAATCTCACCTTCGTGCTCTACTGTTTAATCACCTTCTTTAAATTGATTGTTATTGTGTCTGATTGATATTTGGAAATAATGCATTAGGAAGATTTTTGAGGGTTCGGACGTAAGAGGGAACCAACCGTTACCACATATTTATTAGTTCTTTTTCTCGCAAAATTCATTCTTGGCCCTCCTCTTCACTTTAATTCCTCACTGAAGCTGCATCATTTAACACTTCGTTAACAAAGTGCTCAGATTTTGATAAAACTGAAGCTTCATGGAAAGGTGAATATTTAGCTCCGTTGATCGTTCATAAGTCTTCATATGAGTGAGTGTATATTAACGTCGCACTGTTCAGCTACACGAGGGCTTTTGATGACTGACTTCGTAATTTTGAACCATGGTCAAGTGACGAGGACGACAACTGATGTGGTTTTAACTACTACACCACACTAATGGGAGGACATTTGAGCCCTCGACATTTTAACGTGCATTGCCTCCCTACACAGCGGGTCTTTAGTGGTACTGGGCTCGAACTCATGACATGTCAGCCCCGATCCAATATCTTGACCATTAGGCTACCACGGCCACGTCTTCGTATGAGACAAGTCTTAGAGCTATACACTGAGTGTTTGCAAGCTATTCGATACTTTGTAAAGTCCTTTTTTTAAATTCACAAATGGCTTCCATTACGTCATGTGTAACGCTGTCTTTACGCATAAATGTCTATTTTAAACACTTTCACCAAATCTTATTATGGAAGCCTTAATTTTCATTTTCTGTTCCTCAGTTGACTTGACACGTCTTTATGGTGTTGGGCTTTGAAGTCCTTATAGCTAAATCGCATTTTTAATCCGTATCGAAAAAGGTAAGGTTTATAGTACAGGGGAGTGAGATGATTAAAGACTTCTCTGAGAACACAAGGAACGGGCCCTCCCCGTTCGAGTAGTGAAAGGACAGGTTAATTTTCGTCTAGCGCATTATATTAGAAACAAACCATTATACATCACTAACAGTAAATTACCAAAAAATTACCCAGTATAATACTAGGGTATGACATTTTGGAGCACTAATGCCGTGTCCGAGATAATCCTTGGCATGAAATTTAAAAGGTTAAGTCGCTCTGGAAGTTACATAAAAGTTGACGATAAACCTTACAGTCTTTAACAACAGTCATGTGACATAAATTGCCCTAGAAAAGAAGTTCTTCTGATGACCCTACTACACTAAACCAGGGCAGTAATCTGTAAAAATCTCACCTTATTTCGTTTAAAAGATCTCGACTTTTTTTTTTTACATAATCGTTGAATCATTGCGATATTTGTGTAATATATTTGTTTTACACGTAAATGATAGGTACATAATATTAAAAGTTTTATATCATTATCACAACATGTGTACTCTTGGCGCGGATTTATATTTTTTTATCTCCACCTGATGAGCAAAATAATAAAAACACTGAGTGCTTCTTCGTCTTTTATGAAGGATTCTAAGTGGAATGATAGTCTTGGTTGTCTACGCATGAGTTCGAGTCCTGGTGATACTGAAGACCTGTCGTGATGAGGGCTGAAGAACTTTGAAGCTCAAAGCCCTTGTTCAGGTTCAAAGTGTGACATAAGCAAAAAATTAAATCAAAACAAACCTAAATGAAATGAGAATTCCAGCAGCTCATCTTGAACATTGTTCGTGATCATGACTATTTTCAAATTGTTACTTATCTTTGTAGCCTGTTCACAACGTGTTTTTCAACAGATCTCTGGACGAATCTAAGTTGTTGATTGTTTTCAGAGCTTCTTCTTTCGAGGGAACTGCAAAATTCTATAAATTAGGATTGCTGTTTAAACCTGAAACAGGCGCGCACTCAATGGTAACGCTAACTGTCGAGCGGGGGGACTGAGTCACCCCAATCCTTTATTTATAATTATTTTTACTGTACGCAGTAATTCCAGTGAATAATTTAATTAAGAGAAAGTATACTTACCTATTTTCAATTTTTACCTACTATTGGGGGGGGGGGACTGAGTCACCCCAATTCTTTATCTATAATTATTTTTATTGTACCCAGTAAAAATCGTAATTCAAGTGAATAATTTAATTAAGAAAAAGTATACTTACCTACTTTAAGGACTTTCCAATTTTTCTTTGATATAATTTGAGAAAAAAATCCAATAAAACATCTAAAATGATTCAAATGTGCAAGACCTTAATAAAGAACACAAATCACAGACATTTTTCACTAATATTACAGGAGTTCTATTTGCAGGCGAAACTGTCATATTTTGTTCAAGTTATTGTGGTTTTACTGACCTTTGATGATCGACAAATAGCATGTTGAGCTTTTTCTTGTTTGTGTCTTTTTGATAGGACGAACTTATGGCTCTTATGGCTTCGTATTTTAGTCGATGGACTTATTAGGAAGCGTTTGAAAATTTTCCTTTCTTTTTATTTTTATCGTTTTTTCTCAAATTAACTTTCGTTATCATGATTAATATGCACTATTTCCGCAGGTTCTTCCATTGCTTGATCAGATTCAACTTCCTTCAATAGATATCACAGATGCCCATTTATATATATATATATTCTCAGCTCATTTATATTTATAAACCGTAATAAGTCGTACAACACATCAGTCAAAACCACTAAGTTGTTCACAGAGGGAAAATGTAGCATGTTCATAAAAAATATTTTAGAACAAAAGTGGTCGCACGTCGAAGTCAGTCAAAACTAAAATTGAAAAAAAAAACGTTTGCCTCTCCCAAAAGAGAGATATATGACAAATACATTTTACTTCCCTTGAAGACTGTTATATAGGAGGATACTGTCAAAGTCAATGATCATTGGAAAATGTTAAGATTGTAATCGCAACTGAGGGTGTCGAGATTTTAATTGTAAGGATTTTCTTGTGCGTTGTAAGTGTAAAAATTAACTTTGATTACTTGTTATTAAAATTAGTGGGTTGAATTAAAAATCTAGGATTTTTAATATGACTGCTGCTTAGGATTATATTACACTCGGAAGTGAATTTGTCAGTGAAGGAAGTGTCAGTTAAGCTAATCTTCACTATTATTCGTTAATGTTCGTTTCTTTTTTTCGCTTCTAGTAAGCGTTGACCAAAAAGATACCATGTGGTTATACTAAGATACTTGATTAAATAAAATATTTGTTAAACTACTCAATGTCGATTGATTCTTTATACCCAAACACCAACACGAACTCTGGATCGTTTCAAATTAACTACCATAAAAGCACTGCATATTGTTCTTTAGTAACTCTGGAGTGATGACTATTTTTAAAATTTCTTTAAACCATAAAGAGAACTGCATTTTTCCCATCCGAGTAATAATATAGTAAGAAATGTAAAAATCAAATTCGCATTAAATGGGAATGTATACCAATGAATTTTATTCCAGCTTTCAGTGCGAAAAGAACACAACGGTCACGTAAATATTTTTCGAGTGAGGCAGATAAATAGGAAAACCGATGACTGAATGGTGACAGCAACTTTCCTTCGAAAGATTTGTATCCTTCATTTTGTCCTTTTCAGACTGTTACTGATCTAGTCAAAGGTCTGGAGGATAAAAGAAGCTATTTAATGAAGGTTTTTATGACGAACGATGCCAAGTTTGTCCCACTTTTCGGGAGGAAGTGATGAAAGATTAAAGGTTATCACCTAAATATTCTTTTCCATCATTGCAACAGTTACTACCATCACTCACTTTGCAGATCGTTTGGTAGGGGGAAAGATTAAGTAGCTAAAACTGCAATCCACAATCGAATAGTTTCTTTTGTGTAATTTAATAATTCGATACTTGTAGTTTCTGTTGATATCTATATAAATATTAGGTCTACCACAGAAAGTTCTGTTTGGCGGAAAAAACAATTAATTTTGTAAACATTGAATAAACTTTATTGAAAAACATAATTGTCATCATTATTTACGACTTCCTACCAGCACATTTTTTTTAAAGAAATGCATTATTCCTGGAGAGAGAAAATGGAAACAGTTCTTGTTTGATATCTTTGTTTCTGAATTTTTTTTCTTTCTAAAAACTTTTGTTGGGAAAGAAACAAGTGATAATTGGAGGGTGATAGGTTCGGAGAGTACGGTAGATGTTACAGAATTTTTCAACCTAGTTCTCAGACTTTCTGACGAGTCCCCAAAGCAACATGTGGCATTGAAGAAGGATGATGCCCTTCCTATTAAACATCGCTTCACTCTTTTTTGGAATGCTGTTTCAAAAATATCCAATTGTTGACAGGACTTCTCAAAATTTAGTCATTAGTTCGTCTTAACTTGCTTAAAATTTATTGTTTCATTAATAGCTCTCCTTATACAGAATATTCTCTTACTTAGGCTCAACTTGGGTTTAGAGGTAGAGGAGGCAGATTTTCCGGGTTCCAAATACGCCCGTTTACTTGCGATATTTTCATAGGTAACCCACATATCCTCCCCAGCTCTCATCCGGCCCAAGAACTGTTCTATTTTGTTCCGTGCAAGTCGAATTGTGCATATGATGACACCATCGTTGGAATTCCTCTCACCTAACTTATGTAGGACCCTTCTTGAATATTTTCACACCAATCCTAGTTTCCGAATGTTGTCCGAAATGATTTGTTGAGCTGAATCAAATCTCTTCCTCAATCATAAATGTTGCCAAAATTATGCTTTACTTTATGAGAAAGTCGCTTTTTCAGAAAGGTTGAAATCACCCTCTTCAAATGTTTCGAACTATCTTCTGAATGTTCTATTAGAAATTGTGTAACGAGTGCTAGTCGGGTTCTTCTACTGATCCTCTTGGAGAAACTATTCCTTTACTAACTCAATTATATAACTTAAATAATTATATTAATATAATACAATGATCTGCACAATATATAATACGATGTATTGATTATTTACTAAGGTGGCATTTCTAGCCACAACTGGACTATTGGCAAAGGAACTCATAATTTTGAATCATAATCAAGTCTTAATGAAGTGAGAGAAGTTGACAACCCACATACATAAGTACACATATATAAGCACACACAGAAAAATAAATTCGTGCGTGCGTATCTCGTACGCGTAAGGTACCTGCCATCAAAAACTATTTCAACTGTTATTGAGTACACAGAAGAAACGCCTATGTAGCTTAGTATCTGGTGCCTTATTTTTGAAGTGATACTTCTTTAGGCCGTTTTGCTGAAGAGTGAATTTAAGTGAAGCGTAAGGTTCGGGTGAGCTACGGTACTCCGGCTCTAGTCAGAAATCGCGCTCAGATCGGCGATTCTCGTTTAGTTTTGAATTTAAAACTTTTTAGGCGCTTGTTTTGTTTTTAATAAAATTTCATACACCTCTTTCAGTGGTGTTTTATTTTCTTCCTTTAAATATTTCTGCCATATACCCCCCCCCTTCCACTCATCTTCAGTGAGTGAACGAGAGAAAAGGAACAATATAATTTGCAAAATTAGTAAAATAATAATATTAAATTATTAAAATTATATAAATAAAATCTACAAAAGTAATTTACTTATAAATATTTTTAAATAATTAGACTCATTGTTATTTAAATCGTATATACTCATAAATATAAACATTTAAGACTGCATAATTATTTTAACATTTCCTCTTTACAGAAAATGGTTAAATATATACAAGTTCCTTGATGAATGAGCACTAAAAAGTGAACTGTAAAAATGTCGTAAAAGAAAGCATAGTACATCCGAATAATTAGATACTCTTAACCGGAATAAATCAGAAATTTTCATTTCCATCGTGTGGTCATAAGCACATGCACAAATTTTTTATGCATAAAAGTAGAACGTTTTTAAGCAGTCCTGTAAGATCCCCTGATTCATTACCACTTCCGATTTCTTTTTGAGCGAATAATCCTCATAGATTCACCAGAAATTCCATTTATGTTCAATGAAGCAGTTTAAAATATTCCGAATAAGTTTCTTTCAATCCACAACAAATACTTTAAAGTCCAGGTTTTTTCGCAGTATCTATTCAAATAATAGTTTATATTTGAGTTCGCTGAGGTTTGTTGTCAGTATGGTAATCTTTTTTTATCTTTCTTTTAACGTCTTTATATTCTCCAAATAGAAAATAGAATAAAGATTTTGACCTTCTATTTGTATACTGAATAAATATTTTTTTCTCGTTTTAAATCGAGAAAAAGAAACTTCTGATGGTCCATTCGGGTCATTTTAGGTAGTTCGATGAACGAATTTTGTTGTTTTCCTTGAACATTATTATGTCATTCACCAGCTTTGATTCCTGCCTCAAAAATCCAATTCAGAATAGTCAATGAACGCACGCACACACACTGAGAACATGCTAGTATTATCAAAAATTTCAATGAGTTCAAAAACGCGATCAGGAATAATAACATTTTTTGTAACTTTTTTTTTCATTTTTATTGCAACTGACAATACTAAAAAAAGTATCCTTATGTCTTACAGAGATCCAAAAGCTATAAAAATTCAATAAAAATGTCATAAAATACGCAATTTAATAATTTACGCAGAAAAAGTTTGAAGTAAAAAGAAAAATATAGAAAAGGAAAAATGGAAATGACAGAAGTTATATATATAAAGTGTTTAAAACAAGATCGTCTACAATCTGCTCAAAAAGAACTCTATCTTCCCAGTATCTTCAAAATAAACTGTTCTGAGAGAGCGTTGAGCAGACGAGGCGGTGTGGATTTGTCGTGATAAGGGTAGCCGTGTCGTGGTTTTGTGATGGATCAATCGTAACCCTGAAAGGAAGAATCACTTTGGTGAAGTTAAAAGAAGCTTCAGCTAGTTATTAGCCATCCCTTCCTTCACTATAACCTCAACTACGACGACCCTCAAGGGATAACGTTCATTGACTGTCACATAAGGAAGTTCAGTCCTATTTGAAGCGAATCCATTAAAAGAGCTTGCTTCGCGATAAACAACTGCCACCACACTGCACTTGTATGTGCAGTTTGGTGGCACAAGTTTCGCCCCTTCCGCAAACAAAAAAAGAGTCACTGCCCTCCTTTCATCCTTGGTGCAAATCGACAGTGTATCTGTCATGTTGAATGGTATGTTACACCCGCAAAAAATGCAAGGAAAAATGAGAGACACGTTGTATAGAAGTCTTGCATTCTACCCATCATTTGAAGCTGGATATTAGCCCGGCACTCCAAGCGCGAAAAAACGACCTTAACTTCACACGCAGGGTATCTCATACCCAAGGGTGTTTACATTTTGTGTTTACCATAAAATTTGCATGCAAAGGTGAAAAAAAGAAGAAAATTAGGAAATACAATACGTTTATTACACTTTTCATACGTAAATTTAGTTTTTCTGTTCTTTTTATTAGGACATTCAGTACATTGTTTATACGCTCCTTTAGTTTTCGTCACGAGTGAGTGCGATGTTGTCACTGGATGTTATTTTTGATGTGTATAACATCTTTACTTTTGGTTGCTGGATATTTGTTGGAGTGATTTCGTGGAAAGGGACGGAAAAGCGTAACAGGAAGTCGGGGGAAGCGCGCGCTGTTTGATTTGACCAATTCAGAGCCTTGGGGTGTCTCTTCGCTAGCCTCGTCTGGGGGTCCAACTGTAGTGGCAATTAAGACGCCCGCCTACCACACATACCAGCAAGTCTTATTAGAGTTCATTCAGAATAAACTTGTGATTCTTAGGCTCAATTGTCAAAGTCTCAGCGCTCGTTGTGTGTGAAATCTGAGGATATATTTATTTTGTGTAAACTATATGTTAATAATTATATTTCCTGGTAAGCGTCTGACAAAGCTCATCATTCTTTAAAAAAATAGGAGTAAGTAATATGGAATTATTTGAATAAATATTTAAGAGCGTATCATTTTCATACTTTGAGGTTAATTCCTGTCACTGTCAATATAATATTTTTAATTGTGATTTAAAAAAACTAATTAATTAAGTAAACGGGTATTTTTTTTATTTTCTCTAATATTCCTAATTTTTAAGCATGCGCTTGACGGTGTCTCTTCGCTACAATCCTCTAGGGATCTAACTGTAGTAGCAATTAAGACGCCCGCCTACCGCACATAACAGCAAGTCTTGTCATTTTGGTGGTCGCATACATTTCTCCGAATCAAACCGTTAAAAAAATTAAAGATTTCCTGCATTTTGTACTTTTATGGAAGGTGGTTCTGCTCTTTTTTTAAAAAAAAACTATCACTCGCTTCCCATGATTTTGAGTGGTGATTTTAACGTTAATTTCAGTTTGCCAGAAGCTAAGCCGCTCATAGCTTTTCTGAAAGATGAACTCAAAATCGAAATGAACGCTAATCAAAATGTTTCGACAACTAACAGTGGTATTGTTATTGACACCGTTTTTCAACGATTTTTAAATACTTTGAAATCACAAGTATATGTGTCATACTTTAGTTTTCATAAATCTATTGTCTCCGCTCTTCCCCAGATGGAACAATAATAAATATTTTTGATAACAAATTGCATTACTCCTTGTGTTAATTAAATAAAATTTTCATTAAAGATATAATTATTCGATAGAAAATTATTTCCAGTCATAACCGATTCATTTCTTTCAGGATTAAAGTCACCATTGCGTATTTACCATGATAACAAGTCAGATGTTACACATCATATGCGACTACTATAAGACTCGTTTCTTTTTATATTTTTTTTTATTTCGTAGAAGCATTGCTTGCTGGTTTTTACATTCTTATGTTAATCGAAATCCAAAACACTTCAGAAATCAGAGTCAGGATCGATGTTTATAGGTGGTTTCTAACTGCTTAAAAAAATAATTTGAGCATTTATTGCCGCAACGTTCAACAACATAAAAGATATAATCATAGGCAAACGATTAGATTTTCTAGCCATTGAATATGAAATGGTCATTTTATCAAGAACGCTAATTACTCCTTAAGTTAAGTTACCTGGATAGATTTCAGTAGAGGAATCAAACTATTATACCCCCAAAGAATCATTCGATTCTTCCTTATCATCCCCACAAAGAGACTTTTGCATCCACAAATACTGCTATCTATATCTATTAAATACTGTATCTATTAAATAACTTAAATATCACATTTCTTCATCATAACTACAATAATACGCCATTGTATAAGAAATATTTTAAAGTATGCTCATGCATTTAGAACTGTAATGGCGATTCATGCTCACAGCATGACATACCCGAAGTAGCGGTATCCAAAATTATACCTTTAGAATTCGCCTACAAGCTAAAGCCCCTCAATGTGGATATGATCTTAAAGTCAGCTACACGAGAAACTATTCATTTTCCAAAACTAAAGTTTAGAGGGAGTCTTGAAAAAAGTTAGGCAGTGGGTATGATATATCCAGCGCGTGAAGTGCCGGCTTAATACTGTTGCCAAATTTTGGAAAGAAAAATTTCAAAAGTCTCTTTACTTTTTGACTTACCCCGGAAGAATTGTGAGTGGTCATATTAAATCTATCAAAAAAAAATTCTATCAAACTCATCACACTTATGTTAATCGTATTAAATTTTGTCTCCTTTTTCAAATCTATTTTACATCGTTAATTAGAATACAATAATATGCATATTCAAAAAATAGCAAAGAATAGTGAAGATTTCTCTTTTCGTGACTGTATTTTCATGGGAATTATTACGAAAACATTTTAGCAGATCACAGAATAGCGCTCGAAAAAATCAATAAAATTAATGTAAAAAATTGTTTTTTGAGATTGCAGGATGTAACCAGCAAAAGTAGTTGTAATGCATTTTTTATGCATTTTAAACTTAGTTTCAGAAGGTAAGTAATATCTGTAATATTAACCGTCAGAATAATATTACAATCACGGAATTGTCACTTATTTAAGTATAAGAGAACAACGCCTTAATTATGTAATGAAAATATATTCATTCAATATAATTACATGAGTTGAATTTGTGATATTTGAATATCATCTATCTTA
The DNA here is from genome assembly GCA_019973975.1 of Trichonephila clavata. Taxonomy (NCBI): domain Eukaryota; kingdom Metazoa; phylum Arthropoda; class Arachnida; order Araneae; family Nephilidae; genus Trichonephila; species Trichonephila clavata. The sequence continues at coordinate 19,266 of BMAO01017210.1, forward strand.
AAAATTTGATGTGGCATCATGTATAAACACCTAATTACGTAAACTAAATAAGCAATTAAGTGTAAATTAGTTCCACTCAGCTATGACATGTAGGAGTTATAATTTTGATTCAAAAAATCAAAAAGAGAACTTTAGAATAAACTGTTTCCACAAAATGGCTAATTACATACAAGTATAAGAGCAGGAGAAAAAAATCAATACTTGTTCACACGCACTTCAGTTCCTACTTATTCCTTTATTTAAAAAGAAACGTTCGATTATGTGACAAATACATATTTAAGAAGGATAAAAAAATAATAAGATTTTTGGCATATGCAGCAGATATAAGATTTTGAATTGCTTTCATCATTCAGTTCCTTAAATGTTTTCTATTCGAAAATTATTTAATGTCTCATACGTTATTTTTATTTTAATTCTGGAATGCGAGGTAATTCATGAAAAAACAACGAGATATAAATTAAACAACACAGCACCATTTTGTTAAAGTTAAGTTCGATATGTTTTTATTTTTTCTCGCGCTTAATAGCTTTAGATTTTATATCTGAAAGTTAATTCTTGAAGGTAAGGCTTGCAAAATGATTTATCTCGGATTTCAGAGATGAAATAAAATAGAATGTCTTGATGAAACCTGCGGAAAATATTCGTCGCATGCAAGCGCAGTATGGTGACAGCTGTTTACTATGAAGCAAGATCTGAGAATGGATAGTGAGCTTCAAAGAGGGATTAACTTCTTTATGTGAAGACGAAAGTTTGGGCAGTCCATTGACGTCAACCATTAAAGGTTGTCGTCATTGAGGGTATAGTGCAGGAAGGAATTGTTAGTATCCAGAGCAGGTATCACTCCTTCCGAGAACAAAAGGCAAATCAATACCCTCAATTTCTCCTTGGTGCAGATCGACAATGGTGGTGGCATATTGAACGGTCCCGTATACTTCAACCCCTCAGGGGGCTCACCTTCTTTAGGTAAGTACGGGTGTCACAATCCCGAGGTGCCCTAGTGATCTTTTCATTTTCCCACGGGGTTTACTGTCTTTGGTAAACACGGGCTTCACGAACCAGGGGTACCCTAGTGATCCTTCTCTATTTTCGACCCTCTTTCTTGTCATTCAGTTTGTTCTTTCTTTCTCCCTTCCCGTCTAGACCACAGATATTGAAACAAATGTTTGGCGCAGTATAGCCGAAATCGGCTCTTGCGCCAATAAACCCCAAAATCACCCACTCACTCACCCGTATACTTCAACGTCTACAAGGAAGGACGAGCGACACGTGGTATAGAAGGATTTGCCGACTACCCCTCAATCAACGCTGGATATTACGCAAATCCCTGGAAAGTAGCAAAAGTCCCTTTTCGTTTTGGCTTATCCTCGTAAATAGGTCATTTCCTCCATGGTGCAGATTGACAATTGAGAGGCAAGATTGAACAGTCTCCTACACTCCAACGACTTCAAGGAAGGACGTGGTATGAAAGTGTTGACAGCTACCCATCATTCACCGCTAGATATTACGCCAAACCTTGGAAATATAAATAGCAAAAGTATCTTTACCTTTTGACTTCAGCCTCGTATAAGGTACATCAAATACAAGTAATGACAAGTATCGCCCGATGGAAATATGATCGATCACGGATGCTGCTGTCTATGATGTTTAAACAGGAACGCGGAATCTCACTCTGTCTGCAATAACTTGTCTAAAACATGGCACTACAGAAGTGTCGAGAGATATGAAGTGGATTCAACACGTTTTCCTCAGTTTTGAACTGAAAGCAATATTATGTTAGCGTTTCTTTTCCTCGAACGATCTGACATATGTCAGGTTAGCTCCAGAAGGTTGTTGACCACCAAAAAATCCATGATAATAAGGAGATCGGATGTTAAGTCCCCCTTAGAAAGTTCGATGCATCTTAGAATGTGATCCGGTGAAACTGGATGGTCACAGCATTTCTTGCATGTGGGGTGGATTTTTCTGCCAATTTCATAGGAAAGACATTTCCAGTGGCTAATTGTTAGTCTAGCTCAGGGGTGGGCAAGACTTTTCCAGGATACGGAAAAGGGTGTTGCTGTCCACCCAGAGTCAGTGGCGCACACAAGGGTAGGGGAGGGGTCCACAAGTCCAGACCCTCCCTCATAGCCCTTGATTTTTTTCAGATTCATTATAATCCCATGCATTTAGTACGAAAAATATAATTGAATATTTGTTATTAATAATTTATTTTATTTTTTATTAATTATTTATTCAGTAATTTATTTACTGTTTTTTTTTGTTCCAAAAAAATATGTTTGGTTGCGTATTGGGGTATGATACGAGAATGGTTGACCTTCATCCCTGGGACCCCCTCCCTCTTGAAAAATTCTTGTGTCCAATGCCGTAGGTGTGGTGAGGTAAGGAAAAGACTATTATTACAACTGAATAATAAGTACGGAATATATACTTGCCTACAGGACTAAAATAAAAAAAACACTTTTAAAACTGCATTTAAAGCAAAACGCAAGATACAAACTTACTAATAATAGCCACAAATATAATTATATCAAAAGATGCGTATATTATGAAAGAATTCAAAATACATTAAGAAATAAAACATTTTAATCTAAAGGTAGTTTTTGTTGCAGAAGTAGAATATTAGTCTGCTTACTGTCAGTTAGTCTAGAATTTTCCGTATATAATTACTAAATGGTAAAATCTTCAGTTGGTCACCCCAAAATGTCTTGGGAGTCCACCGGTCGCTCGTGATCTATGTAATGACCTCCCTGTGTCTAGCTAGAGCAGTCTGAGAGCCACGGTTGCATTTGATTTTCAGCAGAGAGCCAGAGGATGTTCCTGTGTAACAGTATTATAGCATTGTTAAGAAGATAAACTTGTAACGAATGGTAATAGAGCGCCCTCTCCTGGCCATGTGGACATTTAACCAGTCAGCCTGCCACCTCGGGGAAGGAAGGATGTGCCAATGTCCGCCCCGCAAACCCCTTAGTATTTGTATAGATTTTTCCTGTTTTTATGTAATTGTAACCGTGCTCAATTAGAATGTACCATCAATTAAAAATATTTCAGCTAGCCGCCGGAGTTACTTTTGAGTATCGGTTATAAACTAAGTTACGTAAATATTTTTGAATAGTATTGATATCTGTTACATAAATTTATTCATCAAAAAGTGATACGTTATATTTCATTTATAAAATAGTCTTATACATTGTTTATCATTTTCATTTTCATATACCAATTTCAGGTCATCAAAGTTAAATATGTTGTTTTCCTGCTTTGCATTGAAATAGGAGTGTTCTACTTGGGGTTTCATGGCCATATTTTTGGTACAAAAAGAAGTCTACGGGCGCAGTACGTTTAAGAACCACTGGTCTAAATGGAGGAGAAATAATTTTTCTGTCTCAGCATTGCTGCTCAAATTGCAGACTTTTAGATAATTTCCTAAGGTGAAAAAAAAATTTTTTTTTTTCGAAGCTCCTTTTCTGTGCAGAAAAGGAACTATTTGAAAATAATCAATTTAAAGAGCTTTAAAAGACATTATATATTACAGCCTTTTTTTAGATATGTAGTGGATTATCACATCCAATCCAGAAATCTGAATTTAAAGGAAACTCCTAAAGGATTTAATAAATAAGAAAAAGTTCCTAACATTATATAGCATTATACATAAAGACAAGAATAAAATAGTAATGAATGGATTGGTCGAATCTAATTTACATTTACATCAATATTCGAAGTATTTTCATTGTTGGATTGAAAAGGTAGGGGAAAAAAAGAAAAGGAGTTGAACGGTGCAGGTAAAACCCATAATTAAATATGGAAAAAAAAATTCAGACAAATTGATGAAATTACATTTATAAAGGTGTATTTATTTTGCGCTAGATATGTATATACGACGCTTTTAATTAATTTTGAATCTTAATTTGGTTCGAAAATATGTACTTTAGCATTTAAGGAGTATTAATGTTGTCAATTTTTTTTAATTATTTTTTTCTGCCCACTAAAAACAAAATCTTTTTAAATGTGATGTTACTGCATGTTGAGTATAAATATTCTAAATTTTTAAATTGCTGCTTCTTAGACTAGAACATTAGTTTTTATTTTAATGAAGGTTTCTTACATAAAAGATAAGATTATTAAGAAAGATTAAGGATTAACAACAAAAAAAACGGTTTTTATTTCAAGTGATAAAAACCCTGAAAATATTGTGAATTTTTTAAAAAAACCCTTATTCAGGTCCTGTAGGAAAGTCTTAGCTATATGCAGGCTGAATATCATTATTATAGAAGTATTTTTCATGAAAGAACAGTGTTTTTAAAATAAATCTTTTTTTCTTTATTTTTTACCGATAAATTGCATTTGAATATTTTTTTTATTTTAATAATACTCAGAAAACAATTTTGTGTGCATATTCTAATTCATGCGAAACTAAACACTACAAAAAATAAGCATTTATAAGCTTTTTCTAAATAACTGTTTCTAAAATAGTCAGATACCTTAATAATTACAAAATTGGTACTATTTCTCCAACCTTCTTATATAACCGTAACAATATAAAAACCCCTCCAACTTTTCTTCTCCCCATTCTATTCGCTATACAACAGGCGAAACGGTTTTTATATAAGCATCAAACCTCCATCAGGAAAGAATTTATTCCACGCGATTTTTATTGCTGCCTCCTGTGGAAAAAAAAGAACAGCCCAGCGAAAGCGTCTTCCGACTGAACTAGATAGCAGGGAAAAGTGATGACGAAATGGTCGCAGCAACTTTCTGCCGGACGATTTATATCCGGCACTTTCGTTCCTGGCTCGGGTCTGGATGATAAAAGAGGCGACTTAATGCGGGCTTTAGTGGCGGGGTTTAAGCTGGCCATCGTCAAGTTTGTCCTGTATCCAGGAAGGAAGTGAGGGAAGATTATAGAGGTCATCACCTTAATATTCCTTTCCACAAGAGCAACAGTTATTCTATCATTCACTTATAAGGAAAGAGGGAAAGAATGAGAATTGAGCGGGAAAAATCGAAATTTGAGCGACCCCGATCGAATGTTATTGTTTCAAAACACATGCTTGTGTGTGACTGATGATAATTTAGAATAAACAAAAAAATGTTGTTTATAATACTGAAGAAGTTGAAGAATGCATTATTACAGGAAAAATAGTTGCCATTATTTTAACTCTTTAAGGGGCCTTTTATTTCTAACAAAAGCATTTTAAAAAAGTTTTAGAAGTAATACTGGTTTCAAAAAAATTCATTCAGCGAATTAGATAAAACTAATTTGATTTTAATGCCTTTTTTTAGTGGGGCATATACTTACCACTCCTTATTGGGGGCTATTAAAAAGTAGAAAATTAAATGATTTTTTTCTTTTTTATATATATACTTATATAATATAAAATTTGTAAATGCTGCTAACTGAAAAAAGAATTGTATATTACAGCTTTTTTATTCATATGCGACAAATTACAATATTATTTCCATGAAATTTTGGAAAACACGGATATACTTTAAACGAGACATAACAAGTTGTGCACATTTGTCATGCTCTCTTTTGATGTGCTTTAGTAGAGCACAAACAACAGCACCTGTATGTTTTCCCTAAAATTGGAACCTGATTACCAACTTTATTCAATCTTTTTTCGCCTGGAACCATTTTTTTTTATTACCCAGGAAATTCATGGATTGAATTTTTTCTTCCGTCCTGAAAATCCTAAAATCAACATGCGTTTTAACGTTTTCCCAACTCGCAGCTGTAAAATCAGCTTCCCTATGTAAAGAGCATTACGTCGTCCTTGTCTACAAGCGCACGTCTAGGTCCTTTCATCTGACATTGCACCGACAACCGCTGGACGTGAGAAAACAACACTTCCTGCGAGACGGAGCCCCGAGTTTAATTTTAGGTGAAACAAGTGACCACCACATCCCAAGAGAGGGGAAAGACAGTCCGTTTGAACCACTCTAAAATAAAAGGTTGTATTTGCCCAAATAAATATTCTGTGGAATTGAGATACTCAATAGTTTGAATAACGCAAACAAATGTAAATATTGTAATTAATATTTGTAGATATGGTAAACTAATAACTTAATTTCGTAAGTTTCACGCTACTCATCAATTTTACCAAAACATTGCCGCGTGCTAGGCATAGAGGAAACCTTTGTTGGTCTTGACAGCACCCATATCTCTTCAACACGATTTCCACAAAATAAGGAAGCTAACAATAGCCATATGAATGATTTTATACTTGATAACTTATACTTGAGCATATAATAATGAATATAATGAGTAATATTTGTATTATATATATATATATATACTGCTGTGATATATATATTGAGGTCTTTATAACCCCAAATACAAGAAAATAAACTAAGGAATGAAGGGGAACACGGTATGGAAAAAAATCTTCAGGATACTAATTTCTCTTTTTAATCTTGTTATTATAAAGGAGGGTAGATAAAAGGGTGTGTTTGGCAGCGTTTCTCAAACTGCGAGGTGCGCCTCCTGGGGGGGGGGCGTGATAACTCTACGAGGAGGGGGCAAGCATATTGAAAAATCGAAATCAAAAGATTTTTTTAAAAAAACTATCAGTTTACTGTAAGTGTATGAACAATAAAATATATTCTGACATAATAAAAAATAAAATACACATTTACATTGATATAATACACTTATAAATGTATCAGTCAGTACAATGTATTTTATAATTAATTTAACAATACTAAGTTAAGAACAAGTCTGATACTTACCAGTGACCGCATGGGCTTGTCATATATAAAATTTATATAAAAATTAAAACTTACCTTGATAATGTGTACGGTTAATAATCAATCCCTTAACTGCCTATTAAAAGTTACACAATTCGCTCCTCACTGCAACCATTTTCAACGTAAGCGAGCATATGTGATGGGGGAGGAGAAAAGGAATGAATAAGCAGATCCTCTGAAATAACTAAATCCTTCGCAAATACAGTCAAGGTCCTTTTACTGCATTCTAATGCCTTCGGAATAATTTTGTGGATAACAGTGCACAGAAAAGATCGTATTTCGGAAGGACGTATATATACGTCCGGGGAATTAACGCTTTGGATGAGCGAGACGTTTATATACGCCGATGATAATTAAGAGGTTAAAGTCGTATTGTATCTTGTTCCAAGGTATAGTATTATTGAATTCAATGCACTGTTATTGTATGGTGAGGGCGCAATGAAAATTATGATTGAATATTAGGTCGCAAATACTGAAAGTTTGAGAACACTGGTGTATGGGTTTATAATATTCTTTATTTTTCTGAAGTTATTAATAGATTGCAGCACAAATGAAAAATAGCTTACCACACATGGACATTTAAAAATTAATGCAATTGGTAGTAAGTATCTCTACGAGGGGGCGCGAGCATAGAGAAAAGTCTAAAACAAAGGATAACTTTAAAAAATTACTAATTTACTGAAAGTACGCAAAATACATTTTGCGGAATAAAAAATAAAATACACATTTACACTGATATAATATACTTAAATTTTGTGGATAACAGTGCACAGAAAAGGAAGGACGTATTTCCGAAGGAAGTACATATACGTCCGGGGTAATTAACGCTTTGAATGAGCGAGACGTTAAAATATGCCGGTGTCACTTAAGCGGTTGAAGATGTATTATAGTTTTAGCGTCACATTATAGTAGTATTGAATGCGATACATTTTCGTTGTATGGAGGAGGGAGGGGGGCGATGAAAAATATGATTAAATAAGGGAACGCAAATATTGAAAGTTTGAAAAGCACTGGTGTAGGGGTTTATAATATTCTTTATTTTTCTGAAGTTATTAATAGATTGCGGCACAAATGAAAAATGGCTAACCATGGACATTTAAAAATTAATGCAATTGGTGGTAAGTATATTTACAACAACCTTGTAAAGAGAGAGAGAGGGTTAAATAAAGTTAAAATGGAACGAAACAACGCTAATGCCTCCAAATATTTATTTTTTACTGAAAAATCAATTCATCTCTCTCAGCTGAGCAATGCGGAATGCTGTAAAATAGTTTGTGGGCTCCTTTTTTTTAACAGTTTTCAGAAAAATGTTTCAAAGATACACGCATGTTGTCGAAGTGGAAACACATGAAAAGTTTTTCCCTTCCATCTACAAAGCCTACTTAAGAAACCAATCTTTATGAAACAGAAAAGTCACATACAGAAAATAGTGAATACTTAACATTTGCTTGAAGATCATGAATTAGCTCTGCTTCATTGATGTTGTCTTGTCAAATTTAATCTTGTTCAAGAAAGAACAATAGGTTGTAACATATGAAATGTTCGATTTCCATCAGTGCGTTTTTGAGAATTTTTTCAGTCTTTTTTGATATATTTATATATTATGTATCATTTTAAATCTAAAACCTTTCTCTATCTTATTTGATATATTTTAACTAAAAATGTTGTAATTTTTCTTAAAATTTTATACGTTTAATCATAAGGTGAACTCTCCAGACTTTAGTGTATTATTTTTGTATGAGAGGAGGAAAGATCAGCATCTGCCCAAAACATCAATATCACATTTTTAGACGGCTCAGAAAGCAAACGTACCATTCTATATTGGTATGCAAAGTTAGAATCTGGTGACGAAAGTCTCACAAATGAAGACCAGATGAAGTCATAGACAACGACAGCAAACAAAATCCTACGTTCGACAGTTGAACTAATTCCCGGCAATACTGTTAGAGACTACGCAGAAGAGCTAGGCGTAACTCCTAAGTTAAGGTATGTGACTACCCTAAAACTGAATTTTACCAAAAATTCACATTTTTTTTATGATTTTACTTTATGGACCATCTTATTAGCTTTATAAAAATCCCAAGTGTATCATTTTCCGTTGACTAGAACAAAAACTACAAGTGTTTTAGTAAACGCAGATGCCATTACTTTAAGCAAGATGTCATACTTTAAAATGCGTTTTACTCGAAATGTGATTTTTTGAAAATAATCAAACGGGGTCAGCGATTGCTAAAAAAGTTTTGAACATAATTAACTGAAATTTTTTCTGTAAGCTCTGTATAATAGTAGAGTTGCTTTAACCTTCAGATTTATCAACCACTGTTTTTTTTATTACAAAATTTACAGTCCCTCATGTAAATATAATCACTGTCTTTTTAAGCATTTTCATATAGTAACCGAGATAAAGTGCTCTAGTTTTTGTAAAAAAGAAAATATCTCTTATCATCAGGTCACTTCAAAATTGAATGATATAGCAACTCATTAGATTGAAAAAATTGAAAATTTGTTTATAAACCTTTGGTACAGAACAGACTGCGTTTATGCTATTTTTTTTATCAATTTTTACCGATTTTTTTCCTATTTTTGTAAGAATAATTTGCTTTTGTTTTTCTCTTCTTAATTTTAGCACATTTTTCTTAAAATGAACTAAACAAATCTAAAAATAACAAAAAAAAATCCCCAAATCTCCTTTTTTTAAAAAAAAAAATTGTCGGAACCAGTCGCATACCTTAACATTTGCTTGAAGATCCTGAATTAGTTCTGCTTCGTTGATGTTTTTCTTGTCAAGTTTAATCTTGTCCAAGAAAGTACAATGGCAATATATTAGATTGTAATATATGAAATGCTCGATTTCCATCAGTGCGTTTTTTGAGAATTTTTTTCTAAAATGTCTTTTTTTGATATATTATGTATCATTTTAAGCTAAAACTTTGCTTTATCTCATTTGCTTTTTTTAATTAAAAATGTTGCAATTTTTCTTTAATTTTATACGTTTAATCATAGGGTGAACTCTCCAGACTTCAGTGTATTCTTTTTGTATGAATGAAGGAGTGACCAAAATGCTGCAGCATCTGGTCAAAACATCATTGCCGCATTTGGAGTAAACGCACCATTCCATGTTGGTATGCACAAGTAGAATCTGGTGACGAGCGTCTCACAAATGAAGACCAGGTGCAGTCTTAGACAACGACGGCGAACAAAATCCTACGAGCGACACTTGAACAAAGTCCCGGCAATACAGTTAGAGACTACGCAGAAGAGCTAGGCGTAACTCCTAAGTTAAGAGTTTTAAAAAAACTAACTTTGCTTAATTAGCAAAGTTTTAAAACATGGATAAAGGGGTTCCTCAAGAATTGAATAAGAATCAAAAAATAAACCGTTTAAAACTTCTGCGCATTTGCTTCTCAACCAAAACGATCCGTTTCTCAATCCTCCGTCGCAAAAGATGGTTTCTATACGATAATTGCCAACATTCAACACAATGGTTAAATGTCGACAAAGCTCCACAATATTTCTTAAGACCAATTCCCCATCAAAAGAAAGTTATGGTGACTGTTTGGTGGTCCTCAGACGGTTTGATCCACTACAGCTTTTTAAAATCAGACGAAACGAATACAGAGGATAAATATTATAATGAAATCGACGAAATGCACCAGAAACTTGCACATAAACAGTAGGTATTGGTCAATAAGAAAGCCCTAATTCTTCTCCAAGACAATTCTAGATCACACGTTTCAATGATCACTCGTCAAAAGTTGCATGCGTTGGGCTACAAAACTCTAGTACCCCCCGCCATATTCACCTAACCTCTCCCCTATGGATTATCACTTTTTTTAACATCTGAATAACATTCTACAAGAGAAATGCTTCAGTCAATAAGAAAGCCCTAATTCTTCTCCAAGACAATTCTAGATCACACGTTTCAATGATCACTCGTCAAAAGTTGCATGCGTTGGGCTACAAAACTCTAGACCCCCCGCCATATTCACCTGACCTCTCACCTACGGATTATCACTTTTTTTAACATCTGAATAACATTCTGCAAGAGAAATGCTTCAGAAATCCAAGGGATGCTGAAAACGTTTGTCGCCTTCAGAACTGCTAAATTTTACGATACCGGCATAAAAAAAAGTTGCTTCCAGTTGGCAAAAGTGTGTTGAAGCTAATGGTTTTATTCTGGTTAACAAAATGTGTTCTATGAAATTATATACGCATTTAAAATAGACCGTAAAAATTGGACATTTCCTATGTTACAACCTAATATTTTAAAGACAATATAGAGGATTAAATTCATATGACGTCATAGTCTCATGAAAACTGTCTAATTACATGTTTCTATAGTTGTTCTGCTTATAAATTCATGTGACGTCAAAATGATATATTAAATACAATCACATGTTCTCAGCCAATCTGCTCATCTGCTTCGCTGTTGCCAACTTTTGCTTTTTACAGAAACTAACCTTTCAAAAGTACATTTTGACAACAATAATATCACACATAGGTAAAAAAAATTACATGTAGTCGTATAAGTTTTGGTTTTTTTAACTTAACAACTTTTTTCAAAAATCTTAATGCTAGATTATTTTTTCCAAATTATTAAATCTGAAATTCTAACTACATTTTACAAGTACAGCAACCACAAGTCTAATTTTGAATTTAATAGAAAGAATTCGAGCACCCAATGTAGCAATTGAATTTAGCTTCTGTGTATCGTCATGTCTTATTTTGACATTGTATGCAAACTAATTTATTATTTTTGGTGACTGTTAACGTTTGGAACCGCGATTTTCCAAAAGCTTATAAATGAATACTTCTTTGACATTTAGTGTCACTTGAATTATGATACGAGGCTCCAGCAGCACAATATATGACCCCTGTTATTTTGTGATTTTTACACTTTTCCCTGTGTACCAGATGTCAACACATTCCTTTGAGTTGGGGTGCGTCAGATACTCTCGGGGTTATAACAACCATAAAGTACGTTAAGGGTATCACTACGTGCTGTGTCTCCTCCAATTCGAAATTTAAAAAAATTCAGAAATAAAGTTTCCACGCATTGGTATTGGTGCGATGCGGCGGAGTTTATAAGGAGCTGCACTCGAAAACCAAGCAGAATTTGAAAAGAATTCGAAGTTGCCCCCCCCCCAATGTTGCTGAATTTTTAAGACACAGCGGCTCGTTCAGCGGCCCATGGAAGAACCGACTCACTCTTCCTATCTTTCAGATAAGTGTTTATTTCTTGTATTCATTTTGTGCCAACTTTAATTGTTTAAATAAATATAAATTCTTTAAGCTAAATCGCGTAATTTCATTAAGTTTTCTAAAATCTAAGACTAGACGCCATTTATCTTTCTGTTTTACATACAAAGAAGGTGTGTTATACTGAGAATTGGATTTTGATATAATATTATATCAAAATCCCAACTCAAAGGAATGTTTTGACATCCTGTACACAGGGAAAAGTGTAAAAATCACAAAATAAGAGGGGTCGTATATTGTGCTGTTGGAGCAGCGTATCACTCAGGATATATCTATAAAGTTGTTTCAATATTATAAAAAACAAAATTATTTAAATGTATTTTTTTGGTCCAAAAATTAAGAAAAAAATACATATTTTCAAAATATTATCCTTTTATGGAAAAGGTTTTTATAGTAAAATTCTTAAGCCTACATTTAAGTTAAGACTTCTATACGGAGCCTGAAGTAGGATTTTTGAAATTTATAAATTAGGAGAGGATTTTTATACAGATTTTTATACATCAAAGTAGAGAAATTTTACCAAAAAACCACCAGATATTATTTCAATTGATAGTATATAACTCTGACAATAATATTGTTACGTAGATCGGGGTTCGAGGATTTTATGCAAAATCAGTCGTAAACAACAAGAAATTCTTTAAGAGGGATGAGTATTTATTGTCAGAAATCTATCCTTCAAAACACAGGATTCAACAGCAAAATTCGTACAATAAATATCAGAAGGATTTATCACCTTCAACAGCACTTAGACACAATTATCAGTGTCTAAAAAAAAACGCGCATATATAAGCTTATTCACAAGCACAGCCGAGCTAATCACGATCAAGGCAAGTTTACTCAATCGCTAGTCAAAATCAGACTGACTGTTTCGGTGCGTATCGCTCTATTTATAGCCGTGGGCGAAACTTCGAGAAAGATGCGCTCGCGTCATAGATGGTGAAATTAGTGGATTTCTCCACTAATTTCTAGAAAATCCAGAGGGTCCCGAACTCGCCAACAGGGTCGTCAATGTCACCAAGGTCGCCAAAAATGATGTCAACTTGGCTCTATCGCCTATATTTCGCCAAGTTCCAATTGAATCGCCATTATAACGTAAGGGACGGCGTTGCTTGTGCATATTACAATTTTGAACATGAAGCAAATATAGCATAGAGTAATATAAATGCATTGCACATCCAAATACAAATTATTTACATTATTTTATACAAAATTCGTAACAATATTAATTTTTCAAAAATCTTGATTCACACAAGTTCTGTATATACTACAAATAAGCAAACTACCGCAAAATATATATAAACAAAATATAATCACAGAATTATTTTTCATAAAAAGAGAATGTTCAGAAAATATGTCATTTTTTCTTGATTTTTTCCCCTCAAACTTCATTCAAATAATTTTTCTTCTAATAATTCTTAAAACAATTTTATATTGTTTTATTAGTTCAACTAAGATAAAATATCAAAAAAATTATTTATTTATTCGCTTTCGCAAAAACCCGGATCCAATTATTTTTATACGGAGCGATTTTATTTTTTGTATTATTTTTTCTCATGTTATATCAAAAAATGTATGTACTATTTGCAAAGATTTAAAGATAAATAACTTTGTTTTACTTCTGTTGCCTTATTTATGGCACAATAAGTCTACTCATATGACAAACTATATTTTGCAAACAAAGAATTAAAGCTGAAAAATAAATAACGACCTCTAAGGACACATGACAAAAATATCCAGATCAAATTTGTATTTTCTTCACTATTACTTCACAGTGCTGTATTTATTTGGAAATGAGAGAAAGTTTAACAAATAGGAATGTTTTAATCTCCGTTCCGTATAATCTCAAGAGAAACTGCGAGACAGGAAATTGTAACAAAGAAGAAACTCATTTTGTGAATACTTAATAAGTCTAAGAATTGCTTTTAAGAGGGACCTGAAAGAACTGCTTTTAAATTTACTCTTCCTGCTAAGTGATTTAAGACTGAGCGCTTGGAATTCAAATCTCGAAGGCGTTTTCTGAAATTGGTTTTAAATTTAATTGATGGAATGAAGCTGAATTTGCTTGGAATATAAATTTATATTCTGCATATTTAGTTTAGATGGAAACTTTTCATCAAAGATTTATTGAATAAAGAATAACAATCAAGAAATCCTGTAGTTCTGTTTTTATTTCAAAAATTTGAAGTTTTAGTTAGGAAGTTACTCATTTTTATAAATATACTGATCAAGCAATGAATATAATGGTCATAGCTTGTATTTTTTTAAGATGAAAACTAAATTTATATATAAATGCATTCTCTCTCTCTCTCTTTCTCTTTAAATCATTACTTCATATTTAACTAATCATTATCGAAGAAAACCCTTTTTAAAATATAAATGATAAAAAAATAGTTTTAGATGTTAGTAAAATTAGTTCTGAGGTTACGGTACGAGCATCATGAAAATTTAAAAATGGTTTTTTTAAAACCCGAGTTGATTTAATTTTTTCTGAGGGGAAATGGTATATTTTCTAACGCATTTTTAATATGCATTTCAATTTTACATGATAACAAAGGTGCATTCAATGAACCATTAAACTATAATAAAATTCAAAATCTGTTTTCTTTCATCAAATATTTGCATAAAAATATATAGGTGCTATTCGTATATTTCTGTACTACTTTAACGTAAGCAGACGATACAATGTCCGCGCTGGACATTGTATCTTCCAAAACAGACTGGCTATTCTTTTCTCATGCCTGGGGATAACACATGTGAGACGATTCGAAAACGGCTTTGGTGTCACCACATCTTTTCTTTCTCCGACATGCAGGCGATCTTTTTTCTCAACTTTCTATAGGAAGGAAACTCCAGTGAACAGCATTTATTATGTTGGATTCCCCTCACACATGTGGGCCGCAAATGACTTTAATGAAGAGTAATGTCAGCCTATCGTGAAAAAGAAATACCCTCAGTATCAATGTGATTGGGCGATTTATAGACCTCCAAATGGTGAATAAGATATAGTCTCGGATTTGGGATCAGACGTGCCGAGCCATTATCGCGAATCACCAATGGAGTGGGACAAAAATGAGGATAGTCATGTGCAGATCTTTTTCGCTCGCCAATCAGAGGTGATTGGGGGCATGAAAGTGGTGATCCCAGGGAATTTAAAAGGTCTGCTCGCAAGTTGACGTGGCTCACACCCTCCTTCAATTTATGGAGTTATTCAGTTTTGAGTTTGCGGGGCAGCCGCACCTCAAGGACCAAGGGAGAGGAACACTGCAGATTTGTGAATCACGGAGTGCCGGAATGGCTAGAGCAAACTGTCTTGGAGCTAGAATTTTCTACAGCGAAAGGCTGTGAACTTTAACGATCTAATAATGAATATTCTTTTTGTTTATTTAATCTATAATAAAATGTCATTTTGGGCAAATAGATGTGTGATCCTTCACTCTACCATGATATGAAGTAATTTAAAGGGATCACGACGCCACACTACACAATAGTTCTTTGAAATGACAGAAAGCAACCACATTGCAGCTGAGAACTCTTTTTTTAGGTAAAAAATTTGGATAATTACAATAATTTAATATGAAATTTTTTCAGAGTTTCAAAGCATAGCTTGGTTGGAACAGATTCTCTATAGTATTTAGATAAAAGCAAACATAAAAAATAATATCTAAGTTAAGCACTGCCACAAAGGGAATAAAGTTTAGATTTTTAAGCTTTTCATGGTAAAAAGTCAAATCAATTTTTGTTAAAACGAAACAAGTAGTTGAGTACTTTTCAACATTTATTGCCATGAAAACACACATTGCAAATAGTTACAAGAAATAAACATGGGGTATATTTAGCAACTTCTTTAGTATAAAAAAAAACTGCTGTCAAAGTTACAGCGCACAAAAGAGCTAAAGATGGGAAAAGATTGAATCGGACTGATTCGATGCTGATGGGAGATCGAGCTGGGGGTTTAAAATATCGCACTAATATTATATTATTGCACCACTTACTATTCAGTATTAACTAATCAGTAACCCTTTCACTTTTGATTATTTATACTGTAGAAAAATAATTGTTTTGGGTTTAAAATCATGTAACCCGAATAAAAAAAGTTCTCGTTTTTAGAATTGTTTTCGAAAATTCAACTCCTTTGTAGCTATATTAAAAATTTTGTATTTAATTGACTCAATTATGACGGTCACGTGATAAAGATAAACACGTGTTCTCCATTGAATTCAAAACTGACATTAAACTAAATGTACTCGTTACTCTATCTGTAAAACTTGGATCAAATTTCAATTTTCTTAATTAGGTAAAGATGTTTAAATGTTATAAGAAAATTTCTTTTCAAAAAGGTTTTTTAAAATTTAAAAACGAGAAATCTTTTTTTACGTATATACTTTTAAGTAAAATGCATTTCGTACACATGTGTACTTTTCAATAGAAAGTTTCTGCAAAGAGCAAAAGTTGGCAACAACGAATTGCTTGAGCTGATTAGCTGGAAACACAAAATAGCTTTTATCGTGTCACTACGACATCGCTTAAGTTTTTGAACTGATTGGCTAGAATCAAGTGGTTGTGATTATCATACGATTATGACATCAGAAGACCATTTTTCAATTCCTACTATTCACTCACTCTCTCTATATATTTATAAAGTAGAACGTCGCTTATCCGAATCAATTGGGACCGGACACTGTTCGGATACGTGATTGTTCGTATAACTGAAAACCGAATGCGATCCATGCAGTATGTGATACTGAACACTATACAAACATTGAAATCATCACGTGCGGAAACGTGCTTCAAGAAAAGGCAAAATAGGTGCAAAATGTCGCAATTTTACCCTGACTGTGGAAAATTATCACTTATTTTTCTCTGTACCATTGTACACCTTCGTTTTTTCACTGCAAGGTCTCTGATTCTCTTCAGCAGCAGTAGTTGAGTAGAACAGCACTCTGATTGTTGTTCGTACCACTCCATAGCTGTCTCTAACGCAGAAAACGCCCCAGCATTTGATGGACTCTTGCTACATTCGTTGCTGTTGTCCTCGTCTTCATCCATTTCATCGTCAACAGGGTCGGATTCTTCTTGCACGGAAGTCACAATCTCGTCATTACTTAGTATTTGAAATCTACAGTCTTCTTCATCGCATGCCATCCAGGTTTCTACATCAACAAAACTCAACAAAAGGGCACGTATACACCCCCTCACATGGAAACAAACCGACCTAATATTCCACACAGATGTTTACCAAATCACACAACTGAAATTTCCCAAACATCCCTGACCTTGAGATATCCGGACTTTGGTTCGGATATTTGACGCTTCGGATAATAAACGTTCAGATAAACGACATTCTACTGTATATTTATATTGTTCATATTTTTAATCGTTAATAAAATACTTTCTATTCATCCAATCAAGTTAAAATAATTTTTCTAAACTTGTAATGGACACTTGATGCTAATACAATTTTTTCAAATATTAATTCATTAAAATTGTTTTAACTTTAAATTTAATCTGTCATTTTTTTCAAAGTTACAACTAGCTGCAACACATGGCGCTAGTACGTTTTTCTAACAAAGAAGGATTTTACTTAAAAATAATAATTTATAACTTGTTAATTTAAAGAATAAGGTTGAATATAAAATAATAAACAAAGCTTCATTTTGTGTAGTAATATATTAAAATCATAACAAAAATTCGTCCAAATTTGAGATGATTAAAAACATTTCTTTTATTTTTTATTATTTAATGAAAATACATAATTTTTTAAAGACTGTAAAGAACTTTGCTTCAAAGCGTGGAAAAAAATTTACTTTTGTTCTTTTAAGAGTAGAGACTGCGTGTGATTTCTCTCTCTGGATTCTGTTTTTGAAATTCTTCGTATTCTTTTATTTAATTAAGGAACAATTACTTTTGACACCTTTCTTTTATAATTTTAATGGAAGGAAAGCGTAGTTTTTCGCGATAGAAAAAGTAACTCTTTCAAGATGTGAAAAACAAATTCAATTTCATAATTATTTAATTGCTAAGATGGCATCTTTAGTTTTTCTTCCCAAGTTCTATTTTTAGAGTTACTTCTGCACTTTATTACAAAATGAAAGCAATTATTTTCTACTCCTTTTTCTGTCTTAAATGTATTCTGTAAGATCTTTTATTAAAAATTTCTTTACGACTAAATTAAACTGACAAGAATTACAATTTAAAAGAACAAACGATGAGAGAAAGGAAGTGAAAATCGAAAAAACGTATATTTAAATCTTTTTACACTTACATAAACCTAACTGTTTCTGAAATGGATGACTTTTTCAAAGCGTTTGTATTTTAAATAATATATTGCTTTCTTTAACCCCCTCCCCCCGAAAAAAATGTAAATATTATCCTGTTGTATATTATTCTATCGAATTATAAAGGAAATAGATAGGTAATTAAATATTGAAGCACTGTTTCGGATTTAGTAAGAGTATATTAAAAATGGAGTTATACTGAAATAAATAATAAAAAAAGGACAAGTTTAATATATTTTTTTAATTTAACTTAGTTTTAAGGTTAAATTAGCTCTTTTGTTATTTAAGGAAAATTTTTAATGCGTTTTTTTAGCAATTTTTTTTATAATTTGATTCAAAACATTTTTTATTCACGCAGTTTTTTTAAAATTAAATTATATATGACTGGTATTAAAAATAATCATTTCTAATTTCTGTAAAAAGAAGAAAGAAATTCAACCGAAAACAATTTCTATTAATATATGTCAGTAAATTACTGATTCTTTGTAATATGTCGAAACGTTCGTAAGACATTTATCAGCTCAAACCAAATAGAGATATATAAATAAAAGCTTTCAATTTTTTTTTTTACTCGATTTTTTTAAATCTTGGCAAATACTCTTAGAAGAAATAACATTATTTTTGAAGACCTATGTTTACATATAGAGAAAATAATTGTACACCAAATTAAATATTCTTTTATTTCAAAATTATTTAGAAGTATTTGCAAAAAAGTGGGATTCATTATGGTTTGCTAGTACTCTGCACGGGAAAAGTTAATGTAACCTACTGTAGTCCTCTACAGTGTGTTTCGGTTTGTCAACGCCCTCTACCGATGATATTTTTTTAACTAAAAATGATTTTGCCACTAAAAACAATTCGACTTTCTTGTGATCCCTTTTTTGCAAACAACAATTATTTACTTTTCTTCCTTTTTTATGATTTTTTAAGGCTTGAACGAACTTTTGGATTACCTGGTACATAGATAGCCTTAATGTTGCTTTTAAGTGTGATTTCAGTAATTGTATCAATTTGCCAATCAACTAATCGTAAAGTTATAAAATTTTATAAAACTTCTGCTATTTCGTTTCACAGTCCAAGATTTATAATTAAAAAAAATCTAAAAATATATCATTCTAAGCATTTTTCCTACCTTTTCAGATCACCGGAAAGCATTTTCAGGCACTAAATCTAACATTTGAAAACCATTTCTTCATTCATATGAACAAAGCATTCTCATAGTTTCATAGCGAAACCGATTCAATGTATATCGCAACTACTGTTTCCGTTTCCGTACACATCATCCTCAGAGACTCTCACAAGAACTTCTTCAGTAAAAACATTCATATTTTACTCGGCAGTTTAGAATACTCAGAAAGTTGCTTTTTTCAGACCACAGAAAAGATATTTATGTTGTTTTGGACTTATCGGAAGACCTATTCGCTCAGTGGTTTTCAGTCCAGTCACGCTGGTGGTGTGAATGTGCTTCTTCCTACTTTCCACAAATGGGAACCCAGAATAAATTCGTTATGAGGCGAAGAGTCGGTCCCTCTCTGGCCATCGTAGAAAGAAATTTCGTGTCTGAGATTCAAATCGGGGAAGGAAACAGGAAATGCTGATGGCCCACTAGGGTGATTTCGGGGTTGATCTTTATTGTTTTTACTGAGGATTCTGCATGTTCTTCTTCCACTCTGAATCTCATACATATAAATCAGATTTTATATCGGGCTTGGAAGTGGATGGCTGTGTATTGTTTCTAAGGTTTTCGTTAACGTTCATCAAGTATATGCCGTTGGAGGCTAAGAGAGTTTTTGGAATAGTCAAGTTAAATAAATATCGGAAAGAAAGTTGAAAATTTTCAAACCTAAAAAACATTTCGTTAGAGTGAGAACACACAGTCAATTTTTGAATTTCGAACACGTACTGCAAGAATTTTTGTCTATAACACCCCCAACACTCACTAAAGGGTTGATTTCCCCAAAACACGACCGTAACGTATCTCTTAACACTAAAAAAAAGAATCCTGCTTACAAAATTTTCAGTTTTTAGGTCTAATAGTTGTAAAGTGCCGTCCATCCGGTATAGTGGTCAGTAACGCTGACTGCGGTGCTGTAAGGACTGGATTCGAATCCCAGAGAAGGTTTGGATGTTTGTGTTGTAACGTTTCCCCTTTGTGTTGTAAGCCCCCGTGTGACACATTGTGTGGTGTACGGGGATTCTAAATGTTCTCAATTATAAAAATAGTTGTAAAGTGTAATTTTTTGTCTATAACACTCCTTTAACCTCACTAGAGGATCTATATCAGCAAAACTCAATCTATAACGCTCCTTAAGCCCTCCCAAACCCCTGAGAGGTGAAATTTCTCAAAATCCATTTTTTGTGGATGTCTATTCAATAAAAGATACTTGCCTGTAAAATTTTAATTCTGTAAGTCTAACAGTTCTGAAGGGTTCGTGCTATTGATTGAGTCTCTTTTCTCCTTTACTTATGTAGGTTATATGTATTGCAAAATAAAATAATTACAAATTATTGAATTTCTTCAATTATTTATTTTATTTCAAGTTGGAGTTTTGTCAATATTTTCTATCAAAAAGACGAGATAGTTTGACATGAATACAATATCCTACATTGAAATTGCACTTGTTACAGCGATTTATTAATGAATTGAACGCCTGTTGTAAATCATTTTGTGGAATGGCCTGGAAAGCATGTGTATGGTCGAAACATCCTCAAAAAAGCACCCTTTTAACTTCATTCTAAGTTTTGGAAATAAGGAGTAGTCTCAGGGTACTATATCAGGTGAATACAATGGATGGTTCAACACACAGATATTAGTTTTTGTCAAAATTCGTCGAACAATAAGGGTGAGTGAGAGAATACTAACGTCGCACTGATTAGCAACATGAGGGCTTTTGGCGACGGTCCGCGTAATTTTGAACCATGGTCAAGTGACGCGGATGACACCTGATTTGGCACCCCCTCTCCTAACTACCACACCACACCAACGGGAGGACGTTTGAGCTCTCGACAGAACAATAAGGGAGGTGTGATGTTGCATTGTCATGTTCCAAACACTAACTGTTTTCAGACAGATATTCTGAACGAATGTGACAAATTCTGGTCATCAAACGCTTTAAAACTATTTAGTAGTATTGACCTGTAATTGTTCGTCTTGTTGGAATATATTCTATATGTATAATATCTTTACTATTGCAGAATGTAATGTTTGATTTTGGATGGAATTTTTCTAGTTTTTTTTTCTTTGCCTTGCGGTAAATTTTGTGACTTCTATTCCGCACTTTGTCTCTTTGTTTCAGAATCATATTGGAAACATATGGGTTCATCACCTGCAACAATACTCTTCAAGAAGTTTGGATAATTTTCAGCGATTTGAATGATGTGTTTGCAACATGCACTTTTCGCTGATTTTTGATGCGTAACATCTTTCCTCTCGATTGCTGGATATTTGTGGGAGTAATTTCGTGAAAAGGGACGGAAATGCGTTACAGGAAGTTGGGAAAGCGTGCGCTATTCAGTGAAGTTCTATTTTTTCTCCTTCATTCGGGAGGGGCTCCCCCACCCCCACACCCTGTGGTCTAGGCCGTGGGATCTTTGTTTTTGTTTTCTCGTTTTAGGATCAGAAAAGAAGCTAAATCCCTTAGGCAGAGACGCAGTTAGACAATGACGAACGTATTTCGATACCTGACTTCGATTGCTGCGTACAATTTAAACGACCGGGCCACAGAGCAGCTGGTGTTGCGATCTATCGTAAACAGAACAACTCACATGTTGTGGCTCGAGATATGGATATTACTTATCGTCAAACAAGTGGACTAGGCATTGTTAGTCAAGATATTGGGGACATATGTGCGGCAAAATGCTTATTTGAAAATGGACAAACAGTGATTTCGGTGTTCGTGTACATTTCTCCAAATCGAACAAACAAACTATTCAAAAAAATAAACATTTCCTGCATTTTTTACTTTCACCATATACCGAAAGTGGTTCTGCTCTTTTTTAAAAGAAACTATCACTCGCTTCCCATGATTTTGAGTGGTGATTTTAAAGTTAACTTCAGTTTTCTAGAAGCCGAGCCACTCACAGCTTTTTTGAATGATGAACTCAAGCTCGAAATGAACACAAATCGAAATGTTTCGACAACTAACAGTGGTACTGTTATTGATACTATTTTTCAACGTTTTTTAATACTTTGAAAACACAAGTATATGTGTCATATTTTAGTTATCATAAATTATCATTACCGCTCTTCCCCAGATTAAACAAGAATAATTATTTTTGATAAAAAATTGCATTACTTCTTGTGTTGATTAAATAAAATTTTCATTAAAGATATAAGTACTCCATAGAAAATTATTTCCAATCATACTCGATTTATTTTTTTTCCAGGATTTAAGTTGCTATTGCGAATTTACCACGATAACATGTCAGATGTTACACATCGTATGCGTCTACTGTAAGGCTCGTTTCTTTTTTATTCAGGGTTTGGAATTTGTGGAACAAATTTAGCACACACTTGTGTTTTGCCCAAATATTCACGCAGGATGGTTCGAATAGTTTCTGTGTTGTTGTTTAAAATGTCTTCCATCAATTTCAATAATGCACGGCAATTGTTTGTCACAAAATTTCGAACTTTCTTAATAATTTCAGGTGTCCTAGTTGAAATTGGTCTTCCACCACGTTGATCATCTTCTACCGTATCTCCTCCATTCAAAAAACATTTGTACCACACAAAAACATTTGATCTACTTAACAGTCACTTGTTTAATAAGTTGGGTCGTTTTCGAAGCACTTAAACCAAGTTTTGCGTTAAATGAAATGGTGGCTCTTTTATACATCTTCCTAAATCAACATGAAAAAATTCACTCTCTCTCTATCTCTCTCTTTCTCTTTCTCTTCTGTAACCGAACGCTTGTCTTCTCTGAACTACTTAACCAAATGCCATCAACTAGTGGGCAGTGTGTTAGCAGACCATGGGCGGTATGGCACATGTGCATTTACACTCATGGAGTCATTTCAACCTGCGCTCTGGAACGAGTCTTAAAACTTATTTGACGCACTGTGTATGCTATAATCTAAAAATATCATTAGAATAACCAATCTATCAATTTAAAAAAAAAAGAAACGAAAAGGAATACACATTGTAAATTATGTTTTCAAATTCAAGGCTAGAACTGAATCACAAAGTTTAGCAGATAAACTTTTTCATATATAACATCAAACGGAATTGAACCTACACGTAAAAAATAAAATACCGTGAAATTTGATTCCCAAAATCGTATTAAGAATTTCAATTATCATTAAACATTACTTAGCGTAGCATCAAACGTTGCGCAACCAGTATTTAGAAACAAAAAAATTATGTACCCACAAATTTCTCATCCCTACATTATCAAAATAAATCGCTGTATCTTGGGAAAAAAATCAGCTTTGCAAGATATTTTTCATTTTGTATCTCTTGAAAAATGCCCACTTATGTCCACAACGCAGAACTAAATATGAAAAAAAGGTAAACTAATTTTGTTCAGCTATCACAAAAGAACTTTGATTTGAAATTTCACAATTTAAATGCAAAAAAAAAGTATTAATTCCAGAGCTTGAAAAAAACCCAGCATTCAAAGCCACTTGAGATATAAATATTTCCATACAATCTAAAAACCCCTTGAATTCTCAGATGAGATTAAATTCAGCATCCTTATTTTTAATTAGCAATGCACACAAAAAAAATAATTTTCGCAAGTTACAATGTATAATTTCATTTTCTTTCATTTCAGACCTGGAATTTGGAACACTTGCGTTATTAAGTTCCACGATATCGTCTGACAATTACTCTGCTTGAGTTTTAATTAGATTCTTCCATTTCCAGTACAAACATCAAACTTTTTTTTACATGTATTTTTGAAATCATAAACTAAAAACAAATAAATGTGTAGCGCTTGCATTAAGCAGATTGGGAAAAGTAAAGTTGATAATAGATTTTCGTTTTTTAATTTTATTTTCTTGATTTTTTTATGTATGAGAAAAAAGAAATTAGATAAGAACGATAAATTTTATTTAAATAATTGTAAAAATAAATTGGGTTAGAGAGTAAAGTTTGGTAATTATTTCAAAGAATTGAAAATAGTACAGATTAAATGCTTTTTCTTATAAATGATCTCATAAGTACAGTAGGTTCAACGGTACATTGAAGTGATACGTTATATTTGAAAGATTTCCAATTAAGTAACAAGGAAAAATTCACTTTTTAATACTATTAATGATGTATAAATACTGAAGATCTAAACTATTCTCTCTGCAGCTTGTGTTCCTATTGTAGAGGAAATTTAACAAATTTTTTTTCTTGGCAAATTTTTGCAAATTTAACATTATAATTAAAATGAACTTAATTATTATTTAATTATTAATTATTTATGGATTATTTATTGATTAATTATTTGTTAATTAGTAAGATAATAATTTTGTATGTGTTAATATTTTAATAATATAATTCTTATTTGCCAAATATTATTTTTTCGCAGATAATTTATATTGTAATTTATTTCTTGGCTTTAAAATATTTTCTGGCAATAGAATAGAATATTTCTTTTAGTTATAATATGTTGTAAATAAAAAGTCGGTTTGGAAGATATTCTGAATTAATATTTTTGTTTCATGTTTACCACTTATTCCATCTAACTGACTCATATTCTCTACTAATAAAATCTACAATAAGTATTTCAAATCAATTATTTATCTCAATATTCTTACTTTAAATTTGTATAATTGCACTCAATTTTCAGGTAGATTTATAAATGTTTAAGAAATGTGTTTTACTTTTATATTAGTAATGTTATTAAAATCCAAAAAAATTAAGTTTTGAAATTTTAGAAACAATAGAGATATATACTGCAATATTTATTAATATTGCAGACAGAGGACTGCTTTTTATACAAGAAGAAGAGTTCATACAGTTTGAAGTCTGTTGACAACTTTCTCCCTTTTTGTTTACAATACTGAGAGAAATTCTATGTAATATAATCGATTGAATATATAAACCCATTATAAATAAATAAAAGCTTACATACTTAAAGAAATATACGAAAATGTTTTCATCCCACTTGAATCATAGAACAATAAACCAGTTATTTCCAGATTCAGTGAAGTAAATACAAGTTTACAGCTTGAAAAACAAAGGCCAAATAATAGCACTATAAAGTATTAAAACTATTTTTACTAAAATCAATGTAATGAAAAAAATTAATTAAAATAACAATATTAAAAATACTTTCTGTATTTTTCTGCACTTTAATAACAATATATTAGTAAGAAACTTTCCGCAAATATTATTTTTATGAACCACGGTACCGCCATCGATAATTCAAGAACAGAAGTATTTAAATGTAGGGAAAATTCACAGACCTATGAATGCTTATTTTATATTTATTAATAAAAGCATCCTAACTATCCATAAGTAACAATATAATCTGTATAATTTAAGATCTTTTTATAGAGATAACTATAAACAAAAAAAATTGGGGTTTTTTTGTTCACAGAACAGTATTTAATGAGATTATTAAAAGATTTTTGATTTCTTGTAAATTACATGAAATTACGAGTAAGAATCTGTTATCTTGCATATAATTTATAATTATCTTTCAAAAGACTAATAAATGTATGTGAAGTATTTTAATAATATTGAAGCTAAAATCCTGTCATCATAAATATCAATACATATTAAATTATATTTTTATTGCAATTGTGAATATCTAGGTAGTCTGGATATAAAAATTTATGTAGGGGAGTGTAACATTAAGAATCACATATAAAAAATTTATTTAGTGAAAACTACTAAATTATATTAATTAGTATTTTCATATAGTGCAGAGGTAGGAAAATAATGACCCACAAATAGTTTTTTTTAGCCTAACTAAGATAATCAGAAAACCAAACATAGGAAAAATGTTTTTAGTTCTTGGTTCGATATATATGTGTGTGCAAAGTTTCCCTAGCCAGAGTTAATTTTAATACACTTTTACAATTCTTACTTCCCACTTGCTGAAATTCATCCTTATTTGAAATATTACTGTTTCGTTTTCTGAAGAACCCATTGTCGATGATATGACATCGTTTTTTAAACTTAATTTTTACTAACTTAGATCACATACGCTCGTTATATTCATGATTTTGAATGATAAATGCGTGGAACATTTTAATAACAATGAGGTGAGAGAGATCCAGTAGGCATTACAAGAGACCGTTTCTCTAGCAGGGCCATCTTCAATTCTTTTTGACATAAACATGCATTACAATATAAGTATAAATAAAATATGTAAAATACTTTGCTCTTCGTGCAATAAAACATGTATAATGCTCCATCATTTTTATGATGTAACTAACACTAGAAAGTATTTTTCATAAATTCTTATGTTGATATAGGACTATCAACATAATAAAACTATTTTTTTGTATTATCCATAATTTTTGAGTTATGTAACAAATTTCCCTCTATACTAACAAAAACCCTTTTTGTTTCGTTTTTAAAGTTTATTTGCCAGTCATTTATTTTCGAACACCATAGATAAGCGAAATATATATAACTTTAAATATCGAAATATTTAAAGTATATTGGTGAATGCAAAATGTATTTTCCAATGTTTTGATGATAAATAATGTTTAAAAATTTTTTATAGTTTTATGTTTAGTATATAAATATGTTTATTTGTGCGCTGGGAAAGACATTGAAAATTTGAATGAGAAAATTTTGTTTGTACTCCAATTTATATCAGTTTTTAGATACGTTAAATTTCAGCATAAAATAATGAGTAAACGAATAATTTTGTAAGTAATTTTTACAATTTTTTGATTGAATTTTGATTCAGCTAGCCTTAAATTTATATTATCTGAAACTGAAACTACGATGCATCAAAAATGTTTGCCATGAAACTAAACATTGATAAACTATTTGGAAAATTGACATGAAAAGAAAAATCGATTTAATTGCAAAATGGCTCAGTTATAAGATAATAACGGTATAAAACAGTGCTTCTCAGACTTTTGACGTATGTGTACCCTTATAATTTTCGTAACGCTGAGTACACTCCGAATAAAAATGGATGTATTTTAATAAGATTCAAATTGTATTTTTTTCTATCTTTTATTGTGATATACACAGAATAACAATATAAGAGTAAGTTTTATTATAAATAACATTTATTTCGAGGAATAAGAAGGATGATATTGTTTATGCTTAGATGACAGATCGTCATTATTTGGCTTCCTGGTTGTTAATTTTATTCTGAGATGCGGTTCCACGTCCAATAGTCTGTTCCTTTTTTCGACTTAAGGTATCCGACTATCCTAAAATTATGAATTTTGCCAAAAAGTAACAATTTTGTATGATTTTATCGTATAGGCCATCTTGTTAGCTTTATAAAAATACCACGTTAGTTATTTTTCATTCACTAGAATAAAAACTACAAGTGTTTTATTAAAAACAGATGTCATCACTTTAAGCAAGATGTCATACTTCAAAACGCGTTTTACTTGAAATGTGTTTTATTGAAAATACTCAAACGCGCGCTGGGCCAGCGTTTGCTAAAAAAGCTTTGAAAATGATTAACTGAAATTTTTTCTGTATGTTCTGTATAATAATAGAAGTGTTTTAACCTTCAGATTTATCAATCACTGTTTTATTGCAAAATTTACCGTCCCTTATGTTAACATAATCAGTTTTTTTTTAAGCAATTTCGTATAATAACTAAGATAAAATGCTCTAGTTTTTGTAAAAATGAAAAAATCTCTTATCCTGAAGGTCATATCAAAATTGAATAACATAGCAGCACATCAGAATTGAAAAATTGAAACTTTGTTCATAAACTTTTGGTACAGAATGGACCGCGTTTATGTTATTTTTTGTATCGTTTTACCTATTTTAGTACTAATAATTTCTTTTTATCATCTTAATTTTAGCATATTTTTCTTAAAATATTCTAAACAAATCTAAAAACAACAAAAAAATCCCCATATATCCATTTAAAAAAAAAGTAGGCGCAAGTAGTTGGGTACCTCAATGTCTACAAGAGCTGAAAAACCAACTTCTCATAAATATGAAAGAAGAAAATCAAGATGTATTTCAGAACTTTTTCTATTAAAACTGGATACACATGTTGCATTTGTAATCATAATGATGTTAAAGTACACTCCTTATACAGTAGAACGTCGTTTATCCGAACGTTTATTATCCGAAGCGTCAAATATCCGGACCAAAGTCAGGATACGTTTTCGAACAGTGCAATACTAAACAGTTGTTTCGCGTGAGGCCAAAAGTGACGGAAAAAACACAAGATGAGGGATATTTGGGGAATTTCTGTGATTTGGTAAACATTTGAGCGGAATATTAGGTCAATTTGATTCCAAGTGAATGGGTGTATACGTGCTCTTTTGTTGAGTTGTAAACTGCTATGGCTTCGAATTCAAAACGGAAGCGCAACGTCTTGAACATAGAAACAAAACTTGGAATTTTGAACCGTCTAGCGAAGGGAGAAAGTGGAGCGTCTCTAGCGCATTTTTATAATGTTGGAAAATCAAAAATTTCTGACATAAAGAAAGGCCGAGGAACCCTTTTAAATTTTGCGTCAAAACCTGACTCAGAAGATGGCGCGAAGAAAAGGAAAAAGATGAGAGAAGCAAATGATGTTGTTCTTGATCGTGCACTCTAAATGGGGTTTTCACAAAGAAGGAGCAAATGGGACCCGATATCGAGCCCTCTGTTGTGCAAAACAGCTCTGGAACTTAACGAGAAATTAGGCGGTTCGGCTGATTAATGTACAATGAACGAAAGTGCACAATGGTACAGCGAAAAATAAGTGATTGTTTTCCACAATAAAGGTAAAATTGCGACATTTTTCTTTTTCTTCTAGCAAGTTTCCCTCTTGTGATGATTTTCAATATTCGTATAGTGTCTGGTTCCATATACTGCATGGATCGCATTCGGTTTTCGGTTATTAGAACAATCGCGTATCTGAACGGTATCCGGTCCCAATTGATTCGGATAAACGACGTTCTACTGTATTTATTTTTCAAGAATCCGTCTGAAGTCAGTTCCAACAATTGCTCTTCTGTAGCATGCGACAAATATTCCGGCATGGATGCTGTGTTAATGTTAATTCTACACAGTACTCTACAAATTTCAATAATATCGAAAAAAAATTTTGTCGCAATTTTTTGTGTCCATATCGTTGAGAAGCATGCCACCAAATTTCAAATCCACCAACAAATTAGTTTTTAAGATATTGGAAGTTTTCTGAACTTAGGTTTTGGTTTCTGTATCATTTCAAAGCATTTTTCTACTCTTAAATTTAATTACGTTAAAATATTTATCAGCATAATTAAATCCTTCAGGGTAAAATGGTTATTAATTTCAATTCTTATTACTAAAATCCTTTTTGCTTGATTATTTTTTGAGTTTTTCGAGTTTGCAGGGTGTTATTTAATTAAGATTGATTTCAAGGCTAATTTTTGTTGTAAAAAACAGCTCATATAACTTCGAAACTTTATAATTAATTTTTTTTTTTCTTGTTGAGAAAATGGCATGGCTAAAATATTCTGAGGGTTTGCTACGAGAAACAATATGGGGACTCAAAACTGTGAGGAGTTTTTTGTGGCTTTTAGATTTGCTTAGTACATTTTAAGAAAAATATGCTCAAATTAAAAAGAGAAAAAGAAATTATTATGACTATAATGGAAAAAAATTGGTAAAAAGTTATATAAATAGAGCCCACTTTGTAGAAAATGTTTATGAACAAATTCTAAAATTTTTGAATTTTGATGCGTTACTTTATTGATCATTTTTGAAATGACCTTCAGGATAAGAGATATTTTAAATTTACAAAAACTAGAGCACTTTATCTTAATTATTATATGAAATTGCTTAAAAAAACAATTAAATTCACATAAGAGAATGTGTAAATTTTGTATTAAAAGAGGGATTGATAAATATGAAGGTGAAAAAACTTCTAATATTATAAAGAACATACACAAAGAAATTAAGTTAATTATTTTCAAAATTTTTTGTGCAATCATCGTACCCGTTTCAGAATATTCTGAAAAAAACAAATTTTTAGTCAAACGCATTTTAAAATTATACATATCTTGCTTAAAGTAATGGCACCTGCTTTTACTAAAACACTTGTAGTTTTTGTTCTAGTGAATGGAAAATAAGAAAAAACTTGGTATTTTTAAAAGCTAATAAAATGGCCTATAAAATAATATCGCTAAAAAATTTGTCAATTTTTATCAAAATTCATTAATTTACCTTAATTAAGCATTTCTAATTAATATTTTATTTTAATAACTATTGCTAATTATTTGCTCAATAATTAATGTTTTATTCTTTTTTGCTTCCAATTATCGACACAATCAAAAAAATTAGAGTATGATAGGATAAGGGTAGACTTCAAACTCTGGACCCCCACCCCTCATTTGAAACATTCCTGAGTGCGCCACTGTTCATTGAACTTAATTGTACATACATAAGCGTCCGTACTAAATTGTATGGACGGCTATACTTAATTGTATGGCCGTCCATTCATCGTTATAACGGTGAGAGTTAAATATTCTAAAAGAGTACTACTGTTACGCAGTCTCGTCCCCAAATGAATTTTCCATACCGTGCATTGTAAGATTAAGCACCTATGCACATGAATTAAATCCTTATTTAAAAAAAGTTCCCAATATTTCCAGAATACAAACTTCCAATTTGGGAAAATATAGCAAAAAAGAATATTTTGAGCTTTGATAATACAAAGTAAAAGCTACATATCGATTCATACTGAAAGTTTATGTAGGTGCAATTTCTTTTCAAAAAATATTTCGTCCAAGGCAAGACGAATTTATTTTTCAGAGTTTCTGAGAATCCAATTCAAAAAGTTCAATTGTTACTTATTACTTACAATTTTTAATACATCATTTCTTCTGAGTTCTTTTGCATATATATATATATATACCGTGCATTGTAAGATTAAGCACCCATGCACATGAATTAAATCCTTATTTAAAAAATTTCCCATTATTTCCAGAATACAAACTGCTAATTTGGGAAAATATAATTAAAAAAATATTTATGAGCTTTGATAATACAAAGTAAAAACTACATACCGATTCATATTGAAAGTTTATATAAGTGCAATTTCTTTTCAAAAATTATTTCGTCAAAGACAAGAATTTAATTTCCAGAGTTTCTGAGAACCCAATTCAGAAAGTTCAATTATTACTTACAATTTCTTAATACATAATTTTTCTGAGTTATTTTGCGTATATATAAACATATATATATATATATATATATATATATATATATATACGTTTGTTCCGTTCCTTCATGAATATTTGTTTCACTTCTTTTTTATTTATTTAATTTTGCTCGAATGCAAATATTTACTGATTATACAATAAAGCAAGATGAGTTAAAAGTTGGAAAAGTATTCCTGTAAATGAATTATTTACACGCGATAAATGTGGACTCAAAGTTATTTATTTATTTTAAATTTAGGATTCTTCGAAAAATTTAGGATAAGGTTGAAAAAATGATCTACGAAAAACATAGTGTGGAAGTTCCTCCAAAACTCTTTCTATATAAATATTAATAATTTAAAAATATTACTATTGCCTTAATATTGCTATAAAACTAGCACAACAAGACCAAAAAAATATAAATAAAATTTTAAAAAAGTCTTAAATTAAAAGTCTGTTCGCTATAAGTACATTTTGACTTCGAATCAATTAGAAAATACTCTTTTTCATCTAAAACTCTTTAAATAGCATATCGTAATTTTCCTTAGTCTAACTATCATACAGAAAACATTATTATATATCCAAAGGATTTTACGGGGAGCTCGCTACTTTTATTTTATGCCGGATCTGTGAAAACTTTTACGACTGAAATCCATCCGAAACGAAGTCATTATTTTCGTCCGGTCTGTCTGACGGGCGTTTGCCCAATCGATAGGTGTTTTAGATAAGTTCATGAAGCCCTGAGAAATATGATTGCCTTAATTAAAATGCAGTTTCTCGTCTATGCTTCTCTAAGGCTTGAATTACTCATCAGATGAGAATTTACTTCAACTTTCACTTCACTTTGGGTCTTATTCTTGAATATATAAGGAATGTATTGCTTAAAGGATCACGGATTCACTTAAGATACGCGACTCGTCTCATGTTTGTTAAAAATAAATCACGGATTTTAAGATATCAAGTATTCATTGATTTGAAGTACAATGTCAATACATATTAGAAAACACGCACTGCTTGTAAAGGAAATATAGGATGTACAAGAGTACATTTATTCCGAATACCTTAATTTTTTTTTTCAAATTCATGGATGTAACTCGTAGCTGTAATTTATTACCCCTTTTATGCCGAAATGTTCCAAAAAAAGCATATTCCTTTATTGCATATAATTAAATATAATACTTAACAGGATGCGAAGATAAAAGGATTTTATTTCGATTTCAAATTGAAATTTTTCACATTTTTTTAAAATTTATAATTGTAGAACACAAAAACCGTTAAATGTTTGCTTTTTATGGGTACCATTTGCTATGAAATACGTTTCATCTATCTTAAAAGAATTTGTCTCATACTTACATAAAATTTCCTGTTCGGACCACTTTTTCAAACGGTTGAGGATTTTGTGTGAGTTCATATGCACACAATTTAAAGCATGGTGAGCATGGTCTCCATTACATTAACATTGTAATGGAGACAGAGATAATATTTGCTTTTTTGGATTATATTTCCATTTTCATTTCTTTTCAAGAAAAAATTGTACATTAACTTGTTCTTATCCCTATACTTTATCAAATATTTCCAAGAATCTAAATTCCTGCCTTCAATGAAAAATTCCCACTATCACCCAAAGAAAATTCCGAATGAGAGGTACTTCAGTACCATGAACAAGCCGCATTTCATAAAACCCTAGAACAAATAATCTCATTATAAGAGTTAAAAAGATGTGCAAATCAAACATAGAAAGAAGAAAATATCAGTGCCCGTATAGTGTACGGGCAAATCAATTAAGGCAGTGCTTCTCAAAGTTTCAATAATAGCGGCCCAATATTCAATCATAATTTTCATACAATAACAAGGTATTGAATTGAATGATACCATACTTTGAAGCTAAAGCTACAATACGACCTTAACCTCTAAAGGGCCACCGGCGTATATAAACGTCACGCTCAGTCAAATTGTTAATTTCCCCGGACGTATATATACGTCATTCCGAAGTACGATCTTTCCTCTGCACTGCTATCCATGAAGTTATTCCGAAGGCTTTAAAATGCAACAAAAGGACCTTGACAATGTTTGCGAAGAATTTACTTACTTCTGAATTTTTTTTATTTTCTTTATTCCTTCTCTCCCCCCCCCCTCCTAATATATCCCATAACCGCGTCTACCAGAAAAACGGTTGGTATTGGGAAGCGAATCGCGTAACTTTTAATCGGCAGAAAAGGGATTAATTATAAACGGTACAAACTATAAAGATAAATATTCATTTTTGGTTATAATTTTATATATGACAATCCCATGGGGTCACTGGTAATTGTTAAACTTGTTCTTGACTTAGTGTTGTTAAATTAATTATAAAATACATTGTGTAGCACTGATACATTTAAAAGTGTTATTTCAGTGTAAATATGTATTTTATTTCTTATACGTCAGAACGTATTTTGTTTGTTTACTTTCAGTAAATTAATAATTTTTTTAAATAATATTTTGTTTTTAACTTTACAATATGCTCACGCCTCCTCACAGAGTTGTCACGCTCCCCAAGGGGGTGCGCCCCACAGTTTGAGAAACACTGAGTTAAGGGGTTAAATATAAACAGAAGCTTTTTATTATCATAGTAATAAAACAAAGTAACATAAATTGGGAGCAAAAAAATAAGAGATATTTGAAAATGAATTGCTACCGATTGGGACTTATCGAGATTGTATGAAAACTAAAATGGGAATACTGTTGCTAAATTGTTAAAACGTATGAAATTTTCTGAAAACTTTTAACTTGCGGACTATGATGTAAAATATGTGCAATCATTTTTAAAGATTATAAAATAATAATAACAAAATATTGAGAATATTGCAATGAAAAAATTGGAATGAAAAAAAAAATTGATCAATGCTCAATTGATTCAGAA
This sequence comes from Trichonephila clavata, assembly GCA_019973975.1. NCBI lineage: Eukaryota > Metazoa > Arthropoda > Arachnida > Araneae > Nephilidae > Trichonephila > Trichonephila clavata. The sequence goes on from BMAO01017210.1 coordinate 53,709, forward strand.
ATTAAAAGTGTTTCGAAAAGAAAAATGTATAAAATAAAATAAAATCATCACTCTTTACAAACAAATTCATAATTTTTTTCTCTTAAAAATGCAATTTATGCAATTTTTTTTTTTTTTTTTTTGTTGTTTCCTGAAAAAAGAGCCCATTTTAAAAACATCAGCGCATGTCCTTAGTTATAACCTCGCGTATCTTATTATTTTTGTAGGAATTATTTCAACTATTTCGTAAGTCTAAAACGATTGAGAAATTTTTGTACTGTGGTTGAAAAAAAAGTTGCTAATACTTTAATATTCTAAAAGTTTATCTACTTATTTACTGATGGAAAAAAGTTCAAAGCTAAAAATATCGCTAGAACGTAATATGGATACATTTTAACTAAAATAACACCATAATTACTCCACATACTCTCTCTCTCTCTTTTTTCGGTGAATGGCTTGTGGTTTCATTTCCCGGTCAAATACCACGCAACTTATAAAGCCCTATTTGTAAAAAAAACTTTTGAATCTAACTTTTTACTCATATTTAAGCCAAAATTTCAGTTCTCTATATAAAACTCGGCACGCAACTACCCACATCATCTCAAATAGTAAAACATGGATGTAATTAATTCCTGAACTTCATTTGTTGTTATGGTTGCAACTGTTGTAAGTTTTATCATCCATTCTAAAGCATTGCAAAAAATACCATTCCAACATATGAAATGAGTCTCTATGAATTCTGCTATTTATTATGATTACGAAAAAACAAACATATACACATAAACCAGTTGATCATATAAACTACCAGAATGTAGATAAGGAACCCCAAACAGTAAAATTGATTCCTGTTAATATTATTCTATAACAAAAATCCTACAGAAAAACATAAAATAAAGACATAAATCTAAATACTAAAATAAGCGCTTTATCTACTCAATTACACTCTTGAAATGATCAAAAATCACTTTTGATTGCCCATCGATCGCGAAGTAAATTTGTACTTTTCCAAGCGATTAACTTTGCTATAAGATTCCTTTCCATAATCCCAGACTTCATTTGTGCTCTTAAAGTACTGCAATGACTGTAATATCATGCTCCATTGCATCACAATCCAATGCAAACTAAAATGATCCTTGCTCAGATAGCTACGGGTAATCGAAATAGATCAAATAAACATGCAAACGATCTTATTACCGTAGAAGTTAAATTGGTATTTTTTATCCTATGTGTTTAGCATGAAGCTGTGTAAAGTTATTTGTAACAAGAAATATAAAAAAAAAAATTTTGTCATTCCTACTTAGATCAACAAAAAAAATTATTTTAGTTACTTTTTATTAAATAGTTACAATTAATATAAATATGTATATACATACGACAGAATCACAACATTAAGTGGCAATGAATTTTTATTAACTATCACTAAAGTATCGTATTGTCATCCAAAACAATCGTGTGTCTTTAATTTAAGTTCAACTGAATGCTTTGAAACGCGAAGGAAAAAAATCTTTTAAAGTTTTGACCCAAGTCGCCAAAAATGAAGCCAATGTGGATGTATCTGCAATTCTTTAAATAATTCATTTCGGTCAATTAATTTGAATTAAGGTATCCGAAAAAGTTCAGAGTACTTTTTAACAAAATAGCATATTAAAACATTATAAATGCTCTTTTAGGACTCAATACCCATAAATAATACTATTTAACAATCAAAATTTAAAATAAATTACCTGAATATTACAAAAATCACAATTATAAGTGAAAATTTTAGCAATATTTTTGAAAAACTTCAAAGCAGTTAGAGAAAAAAGTAATAAACATATATTAGTAAAAGTATTACTAAAACGAATTAGATTCATTTATCTAGAAAAACTAAAATTTTAATTTTTTATTAAAAGTAGAAAATTTTAGAGCTGGTTGAGTAAACATTATAAGAAATGTTACATTTTTTATGAGACCATTATTTAAATAACAAGCCATAACTCAAAAAGTATTCATACAATGAGAAATATTTTAGTACATTCTCTAGAAAATAACATAAATATCACATTCAAAAAGTTTTATAGAAATACATTCGTAATATTTTGAGTTATTAGACTCGCCATGATATATTTTGAGCAGTTTAAATGACCACTTATGGTAGATCAAAAACTCACTTCCGGTTTTTCTAACTTTATAAAATTGATTGTAACTTGGCCTCTAGGTAGCGTAGAATCAAAACATAGTATGTTTCGTAAAGTCAAAAGATAGCTCTATTCAATAAAATAAAAAACAAAAATATCTGTCTTGACTGAATTAAGTCATTTTCAACGCTTTCAGATACCTTAATTATAATTAAATTATCGTACTGATACCCAAAACAGTAGTGTATGGAAAACTTCAGCTCAAATGGGTGCTTTAAAATGTGAGAAAAAAAACCTTCTCAAGTTTTGACACAAATCGCCAAAACGGTCGCTAATTTGCCAAACATGATGCCAACATGGCTGTATTGCCAATTATTTGAATAATTAGTTTTAATAAATTAATTTTATTAATTATAATTAAATTACTGTATTGCCATCCAAAATAATGGTGTATATGAATTTTCAGCTGAATTGAGTGCTTTAAAATGCATTTTATAAACGATTGAAAATTTGAACAAGGTAAATATATGTAGAGAGAGAGTGCGAACTATAGTAGGAATTGAAAACGAACATCATATTTGAAAGCAAAGTTAATTAATTGTACTTTCTTAGCTTTATTTCATCCAGTTTGGAAGCATTCGAAGTACGACATTATAATGAATTATACCCTCATTCAGCTATAAAATCAAGTAGATGTTTGTGTAAATACTTCTACTTTTATACTCAGTACTTTTCAGTAAATACTCAGTTACTTTTTCATTAACAAATTATATATAATATTCATATTGATTCTAAGAAAACTACTCTAGAGATTTAGAGTAGTACAATCAATTCAGTACATTCGTCCTCTTGTATAGCACTGTTAATTCGTAACTATGGTATATCGAAACCATGTTATACGAGACCTTTTTGCTTATTCATTTTAATTGTTATTTTATTTATTTATTAAATTAATTATGTACATATATATTATAAATCAGGGCAATGTGTACCGTGTTGTTTCGAAACCAATGTATACGTAACTTTGAAATAATATTAATCAAGACAATATATACCGTGTTAAATCGAAATCAAGTCTTTAAGGTGTAAAATTTTATGATAGAGGAAATTTCGATCCAGTAAAGCATACAAATGAAGAAGTAAGGAAACTTGAAGTTTTTAATCAAAAGCAAAAAAAGAAAAGAACATATTTTTAAAAGACGTATATGTACGTCCAGGGCACCTAACGCAGCGGTTGAGCTATACGACTATGTACACCAGCGGCAGTTAAGGGGTTAAGCTACAATTAAAAATGTGATGCGTTTGATATCTTTTAGTAGAAATCTGGTAACAAACATTAACTCGCTAGGTATTTTAAAGAAAATAACTTTGCAAATATATCCCAAAAATAATTTTATGAATACTTATGAACCAAACCAAAAACTAATCTGCTTTGAAAAATTTTAATTTTTAGTTCTTTTATGTGTTATAAAAATGTCCGAAGTTAAGGTTTCGAATGTTGTCATCAGAATTAGATTTGTTCTCGGAGGAGACAAATCTAATTCTTGAGGAGATGAAGTAAAATACTCTTAGATTAAATTCATATTCTACAAAGTTTTTATAAATTAAAAACTTTTCAGCTGCTGTATATTAATAAAAAATTAGAAATAAGGAGGTTGCAAAACTTCATTCTCTTAATTTGTCTTAGAGTTAAAGTGTTTACTGGTAACTTTAATGAAATAAGCAGCTCCCTCGCAGAATAATTTTTGGAAGAAAATTACAATTTGACGTCTATTTTTATTTGTGAATTATAGCTCACAATTTTCAGAGTTCTAATTTCGAAGAAGTATGAAATTGTTTTCAACAAATAAAATTAAATTTTAAAAAATGAGAGAATTGCAATAATGAAAATTGACTGAAGCTTAGAAATTTAAAATTTACTAAAACCAAATAATATTTTAGAAAATTTTTAATAAAATCAAATTTTTTTTTAAACTTACGTTTATTTTTGAAAGAAATCATCAAAATTCTCTCTAAATTTTTTAGTGTTTTGATTTTGAAAATTTAACAATTCTTTTAATTGATCATATAAAAAATTTTAAATTAAAAACATAAATTGGGAAAATATTGTGCTCTTTCAGAGTCTCAACGAAGTAATATTGAACAATGATAATTCTCTTCAATTTGTTACCATTACATGTTACAGCTAATGCAGAATTTATAAATATATTTTATTAGGATTTCAAATTTCCATTCCAAGAAATTAAAGACATTTTAATTCTAGAATTTTTCTATGCATATAGAAGCTATGTTTGCACATAACAAAAATTTAATAGCATATCATAATCTTTTAATATAGTTGTCAAAGAATTTTCCATTTTATTAACAGATTTTTATTCAGGGAACAAAAGTGCTATTTATCAAATGGACTAAATAAACGTAATTTAATGGACTTTTAAAATAGTGAGCATCATTTTTCGTTTTTCTTCTTTTCTTTGAGTAAAGTCTTCATAGCATTAAATTCGTATTTTGACTTAGTTGTATTTTGTTAATATTTAAAAGTTAACCCAAAAATTTACTTGTAATTACATTGAAGACGCATTTTAGTTATTTTTAAGGTATCCGTGACTACATTCGGAACTGTTATTTTGGAAAAGCCTATAAATGGATATTTTTTATGATATTTGCTGTCACTTAGATTAGAATACATGCATAAAACTGTTTTAAGAATATGATTACAGTAAAAAATTATTTAAATGCTATATATTGTCAAAAAATAAACATAGAATTACATATTTTCAAAACATTCTGCTTTTATGGAAAATGCTTCTATAATAACAATATTTTGCCTATATATAACTCAGACCCCTTTACAGAGCTTGAACTAGGCATTTTGAAGTATTAAACTTAGAAGTGCATTTATCAATATTTTAATACAACACATGGTGGAGAAATTTTAAGAAAAAAAAACACCGATAAATATTCCAATTGGTGGTAACTCTGAAAATGATGTGACTATTTCAAAACTCCTAGTTCAGGTCTTCTGGAGAAATCTTTACTTTATATAAGCTAAATTTTATTATTATAAAGGCATTTTTCATCGAAAAAAATGTTTTGAAAATATGTAAGTCTTTTATTTTTTGCCAAAATACTGCATTTAAATAATTTTTTTATCCTAAAAATATTTTTAAAACAATTTTCTACATGTATTCTAATTCAAGTGACAAAATATCATGAAAATTGTCCATTTATATATCCATCGGTTCTGAACGTAGTTGGAACTTAAGGTATCTGACTACTTGCGACAACTTTTTTTTTAAAAATAGAGATATGGAGATTTATTGTTCTTTTTAGATTTGTTTAGTACATTTTAAGAAAATTTGCTAAAATAAAGAAGAGAAAAAGGAATTATTATCACTAAAAATGGGAAAAATTCTACAAAAAATAACATAAACGTGGTCCATTCTGTACCAAAAGTTTATGAACCAATTTTCAATTTTTCAATTCTGATGTGTTTCTGTGTTATTCAATTTTGAAATGACTTTCAGGATAAGACATATTTTAATTTTTATCAAAACTAGAGCACTTTATCTTAATTATTATATGAAATTGCTTAAAAAAAGAGGGATTATATTCACATAAGGGACAGTAAATTTTGTAATAAACACACTGAAAGTTAAAACACTTCTACTATTATACAGAACATACACAAAAAATCTAGTTAATTATTTTCAAAACTTTTTTAGCAATCGCTGCCCCCGTTTGAGTATTTTCAAGAAAACACATTTCGAATAAAACGCGTTTTGAAGTATGACATCTTCTTAAAGTAATGGCATCTGTTTTTAATAAAACATTTGTGCTTTTTGTTCTAGCGAACGGAAAAGTCTTTTGTCAGTCTTTGGCAAAATTCACAATTTTAGGGTAGTCGTATGCCTTAAAATAATTTTTCAGTCTTAAAAATATATTACACATTATTACTTCGATTGTTTTTAGAAATAAAATTTTATTCCGATTATTCATAGTATCAATAATATTACATAATATTGAACCATACCTATAATATACCAACAACAGCCTTAAAACCACAACAAAAAATCATCTTATTCCTCCTTCGATATCTTTAAAAAACATGTCAGAGTATATTCTTCTTTAAATATTACTATTTATCTTTAAATCTCACACTTGTATGAAATTTTAATACTGCGCTATCGGGTAAGATCAACGGTCTATTCCAAATACGGTCTATATGATATTCGACTGTCTAATCGATATCCCTTCAGGGTTGACTTATTGCATGTCCGAGAATACGATCGTTTTAATTAAAACATTCTTCCTTTGCCCTTCTCCTGTTAACTGAATTAATCATCTGCTGGGAACTAAATATTTACTGCCTTTCAGTCCTGTTTTTAGTTCCTTCCAGGAATGAAACACACTACATGCAAACAATGCTATATAATACTGCGAAAGAAGTTAAATACGTTTAACGTCAAAATGCTTGAGAAGAAATATCGGTTAACACGAAACAATACAAAGGCAATGCAGGGATCAGTTATTTAGACGCATATGTTATTGGTAAAACGAACAACAAAGTGGACGACATTGAACAAATTGATGCTAAAAAAGACAATGGAAAAAAATACTAGATTATTTTCCAAAACTTCAATAAATGCTTTGTTTTTCAAAAAACTTGAAAATTTTGTATTTGATATTAGTTAGTTCTTGTGACTGTTTTTGTTTCATTGCTTTGTTATAAAATATATGCACATATACATACCCCTATAAATAAATTGTACTCTAATAAACTTAATTTTGTTTATTACACGTGTATATATATATACATATATGTCAGGTCTGAAAGTTTAACTTAAAAATTAAGTGAATAATAAATAAAAATAGAGCGAGATCTTACTACTGCATAGAGATTGTAGGGAGAATAGGACTATTTAAAGGTAGGGCAAGCTTTGACGTATATAAACGCGATGCAGTACCACGCAGAAAGAAGAAATCCACTTTCGTCGCTTCCCCATCGAAGACTATCAGATATGGGATGGAGGGCTGCAAGCAGCCCGTATGCCCAAAGACTCACCGTAATTCACCTGAATTCAAATGACGTAGATAGAGCATAATCGAGAAGAGAGATTGGCAACTCCTTGCTGTTGTATTGCCTTTTGTTCCATCCGATTTGGCGCCAAATGGTCGCCATGTTGGAGTAACTATGCTTGAAGAATAATAAAGCACAGATATCTTAAAGATGACGTCTTCCTCCTTAGGCTTGGGGCCTGTGTGATATATATATATATATATATATTAACACTGAATTTTCTCTTAACACGAAAAATATTCCAGTCTCCTCAGTTTCGTGTTAAGCGAGTTTCACTGTCTATTGTCTTATACAAGAAAGGCTGATAATATCAACCGAAGACATTTTACCCAGTTGAGAGTGTAATACTATTTTTCAATAATGCACGATACAAAAACTGGCTAATGTCAATGATATAAATAATGTATACAAGAATCTAATCCATTGGCTCCAAAAAAAATGGCTAGTTCCGTTATATTGAATCATGGAGATACAACATTTATGGAATGAGTTTTTAAATGAACAGTGGCTACAAGGAAGTTAAGAAATTGTTCTCGTCTTTCTTGCAGCCGTGGTAGCTAAGTGTTCTTGGTCGAAACTCGTGGCTGAATCGTGGTGCCGCTGAGGACCCTTTTATCGCGAACGAAGTCAAAGAATAGGAACATTTTTGTAGTTCAACTTGAGAGTAAGCATTTTTTCTCTCTTAGATTGAATGGAGGTTTTTTTTTAACTCGGAATGTATCAGTTTTTATTTCTTTTTTCATTAAATTTTGTGTGTGAATCCTACAAAGAACTCTAATTCTTAAGAGATGGAGTATTTATGATCGAATACAATAGAATTTATATTAAAGTTCGTCCCGGAATTAGAAACTTTGCAGGAAAGAAGAAGAATGTAAGTGATACTTTTTTTCTTCATTAGATCTGAAATCCAAATTTTTTAAACACCCTTCGTGTAAAGGGGAAGATGCATGCTAAATCCATTGAATCCTAAATTTCCGCAAGTTGGCGGAGTGTGAAAGTTTGGAGAGAGCGATGCAAGATCGAGTGTCGTACTTACCACTGGACCGAGGAACGACATAAGTAGATCTCATGCGACTTCAGTATCGTTGTTAATAAAATAATACGAAACAAAATCAAATTTTAAATTCCTCGTCATTGTATGTCAAAGCACTTAAGCTCAGTCCATTGTAAACACTCAAACACACTGTCTAGTTCATTTTATTGCGTTCCAAACCCTCTGAACGGTTTTGCTGATAGCAATGCACAAGAAACGAATCTTATTTTGGAAAGACGTATATATACGTCCAGGGCCTTCAAGCACCTGTGGAGAGAGGTTGATATATACGCTGGCAGTCTATTAAGGCAGCGTTTCACAAATTGTGGGGGCTCCCCCTAGGGAGGTGTGATAACTCTATGAGGGGGACTCGAGCAAACTGAAAAGTCTAAAACAATAGAGTGTTAAAAAAGTTATTAATTTACTGAAAGTAAACAGACAAAATACACTTTTACACTCAGATATAATACACTTATAAATGTATCAGTACTGCACAATGTATTTTAAAATTAGTTTAGCAATACTAAGTAAAGAAAATGTTTAATAATTACCAGAGACCCCATGGGCTTGCCATATATTAAACTATATGTGAAAATTACCACTTATCTTGATCATTTCTACGGTTTATAATTAATTCCTTAACTTCTGATTAAAAGTTACGAAATTCACTCCCCAATGCCACCGCTTTCCACGTAGGCGCTCGCTCGTATGTGATGAATTGCGGGGAGAAAAGGAATAAATAAGCAAATCTTCTGAAATAAGTAAATCCTTCGCAAAAACTGTCAACGTTCTATTACCACATTCCAAAGCCTTCGGAATAATTTTATGGATAACAGTGCAAAGAAAAGTTTGTACTTCGGAAAGACGTATATATACGTACCGGGGCAATTAAGACTTTGGTTTAGCATGACGTATATATACGCCGGTGGCACTCAAGAGGTTAAAGTTCTTCTGTAGCTTTAGCATCAAAGTATAGTGTAATTGAATTCAATACATTGTTATTGTATGGAGTGGGGGTGCGATGAAAGATATGATTGAATATTGGGTCGCAAACACATATAAAGTTTGAGAAGCACTGTATTAAGGGGTTAAATAAGAGTTTGCTGGAATAGTTTATATATTCAGAAATATTTCAGTAACGTCATTGTCCATTGCACACAAAAGTTATTAAAACGGATTGAGACTATGAAAAAGACTTGTATGTAATTAAGCATGAAACATAATACATGATCAGAACATGTTTAAAATTCGAATTTTAAAAATGGTTTCTAAAGAACAGAATATAATTCATAACTTACCTTTTCCCAAAATTACGGAAGACTATTTTCTTATTTATTACTGGTGTATATCTAATTCTTGTGAAACATTTGAAAGGAAACTACGAGGTAATGAGATATTATAAATATTTATGGAACATAGTCTATTGTAATTAAATAAAAAGAAAACTACCTTTATAATTTAGTAATTCTTTTAGTAGCATTTCGATGTCCTGAATTTTTATCAATTCAACATTACATTTATGTTAATGTTATAATATTTAAAATAAACAACATGGATTAAATAAACAGCCAATATGTGTCTTAAAAATATGGAAACTGAATATTTACCTAACAATCAGGATAAATATATTGCTAAGGAGCTCCATCTGCTGCACTACTAGTACATATTAGACTTGACTGCTATTACCTATACAACTATCCCTATATATTTTCCCCCCTCAATTGAAACGTCTGGCATCTGTAATACCAGAAACTTATTTCATCGTTTACAGACATTATGGTATATTGGTTATTGTCTTCGCCGACATGTTGGCTGATTTTGATAAATGATTCAGACCTCCCCTTTCAGTCTTTCACTGGGAGAAAAGTGGAGATCAATCATATATTAACCACACAGAGGAAAGAGTTCGTACAATTTGGATTCATTCGAGTCTTTCAAACGGATTGATAACCATTTTTAGTAGATATAATATGCAATTTCATAGTTTCTTCAAACAATAAAACAAAAATAGAAGTTGTAACTATTGATTGTGCATAAATTATAAATCTGCCAATAATCGTTAGAACTTTAAGGCTTTTTATAGAAAATTTTAATGCTTTGTAAATATCGACAGTTAAAATTAACTATTATAACTGTCATTAATTCAAAAGATGTGGAATATTTGTATTCTGTCTGTCTGTCTTCTGTCTCATTCTGTAGTGTGTATTTCTATGCTTCTACAGAACTATCTATAAGTTTTCTAATTTTACCGATGTACTCCTTAACTTGTACGGAAACTTAGTCACAGTTAAATAAAATTCAGAATTTTTCGCACAACCATAATATTCAATCCAATGAAAAATTTAAATAAATTAAATTATAGGCAATTATTACTTTAAATTTATTCTTTCATTTCCTGACTTTAAATCAAATCCAGAAATTTGCCTCTAAATAATAACATTATTTTCCTAAATTGAATAGCAACTTTCAATAAATAATTGACGGAAAATAATTTTTTCCGCATAGGAATTTTAAAGTGTATTAGGATTAAAGTGTTTAAAGTATTTAGGATTTTAAAAAGTGTTTTTCATTTGAAATCTCAGAAACAATATAATTAATACAGTGATCAGGTTAATAATATATATATATTAGATTTAAAATAATGCAATATTTTTCTTAGTTAAAATGAGTTTTAGTAAAAATAATATAAGAACCAACTTCTTCTAAAAGGAAAAAGATTTAACACAATCTAACTTTCAAAAAGTATTTCTAAATTACTTTAAATTTTTATAAAAAGTGGACTATAAACAGATATCCATTATATGTATTATCTATTATATAAGCAAAAAAATCAAAGAACTGTTCAGAAATGTTTGAAAAGCCCATCATTAAAATGCTATGAATGAAAGGATTATTTCTTAAAATCCTCTTACTCTAGAGTCGAATCAAGGTAAAAAGATTTTAATTAAAATTGTTCAAAAATGTTTGAAAAAACCATCATAAAAATGTTTTAAATAAAAGGATTATTTCTAAAACTCCTCTAACTCTACAGTTGAATCAAGAAAAAGATTAAAAATTTTTAAAAAAACTGTTCAAAAATGTTTGAAAAAACCATCATTACAATGCTCTAAATGAAAGGATAATTTTTAAAAATCCTCTAAAACTCTACAGTTAAATCAAGAAAAAAGAGCTCAATACCATTGATCATTGTTTTGATCTCTTTTGTAGCTGCGGTAGCCAAGTGGTCAAGGTAACGGACTCCTGGCTGGAGTGTCATGAGTTCGAGCCTGGTATCGCTGAATACTCGCCATGCAGAAGGGGCCGATGCACGTTTAATATGTCGAAGGTTAAACGCCCTCCCTGGTGTGGAAGTTCCGAGAATGGGTGGCAGCTCAGGTGTCGTTCTCATCACTTGACCATGGTTAAAAATTATGAGGTCTGTCGTTAAAAGCCTTTGTGTTTCTGAATAGGGCAACATTAATACTCACTCACTTTGATCTTAGCGTTGGATTCATGAAGCTACCAATGGAACGAGGCCGTCCATCCGATATAGAGCAGTGCTTCTCAAACTTTCAATATTTGAGACCAAATATTCAATTATAATTTTCATCGTCCCCCTCCTTACACTAACAATGTATTACATTCAACAATACTATATTTTTTACGCTAAGGCTACAATGCTACTTTAACCTTTTAAATGACTCCGGCATATATATACGTCTCACTCAATGCTCCGGACGTATATATACGTCTTTTCGAAGTATGTTCTTTCTGCGCACTGCTATACATAAAATTATGCCGAAGGCTATGGAATACAATAAAAGCACTTTGAAAGTTGTTGTGAAGGATTTACTTACATCAGAGGATTTCCTTATTTATTCCTTTTCTTTCCCACCCAACACATCCCATACGAGAGGCTGGTTGAAAAATGGAGGTATTGGGAGAGGATAGGGTAACTTTTAATCTGCAGTTAACCCGTTACCGCCCAGTGATCTGAAACCAAAGAAGATGCCAGTTTCAAAAATGTAAGAGTAGACCTTTTACATTTTGTACAAAATGTAATGTAACCCTTTGTCTGAAATGTTTTAAATTATATCACACTTAACTTTTACAAATTGGCTGTATAAAATTGTAACTAAGTAAGTTTAGATCAGTAAAATAATATTTTCTCTTTTAAATCTCATTAGTTGTTTTTAAATTCACAAAAGTTACATTTCACCCCTAAATTTGAAATTTTTTAAATATAAAACCACAGGAAAGTTACTTGGACTTTTACTACCATAAGCGCCCAGTGATCTATATATAGATCACCAATTATCTCAGCTGCTAATTACGGAAAATGGACAACTTCATAATTACTCTATTTATGATATATAAAATGTAATTTAAAAATATATTTCAAAAATTTCGATTTTAAAATAATTTGGGCCTTAACGGGTTAAGGGATTAATTATTAACCCTAACTATTTATCAAAACAAGTGTTAATTTTTGTATATAATTTTATCTTTGACAAGCCCATGGGGAGTCTCACCGAAAATTATTACTTTGTTCTTAATATTGTTAAATTAGTTATCAAATACTTTGCGCAGTACTGATACTTTTATACGTGTATTATATCAGTGCAATTGTTAATTTTATTTATTATGTCAGAATGTATTTTGTTTGTTTACTTTCAATAAATTAATAATTTTTTTAAATAGGCTGGGAGAAACCATGGACAATAGTAATTGAATTGTGCCCTCTCGGTATTGGGGCAATCAAGCCCTGATAGCCTTCCCTACAAATTGGGGTGAAACCGAACCAAATCGTACTTTCACCTGTATACTGCTCAAAGCTGCTACAGACGAAAACTAGCCCTTTTGCGGGGGGGGGTTCGATTTGACACCTTCGATCAGATGGCATCAGAGAAACCCCTGTAATCCTTTCATTTACAATGCTTTCGATGGCAAATATCGTAATTTGAGTCACAAGAACGACGCATGAACTAATATTTCCCTTTTAATAACCCAACTTCCCGGACCCAGCTAAAGGTGTGGAAGGAAGTGAAGGATCATTCGACATGATAATTTCCAATTATTTTACTTTTAACACTTTGATTGGACTCAAACACAATTTAATGCAACACCATAAATAAGATGTACCAATCAGTCAGCAGAGGGAAGGGACGAGAGTCGCGTTTGGGGAGAATACATCTAATAAACCACTTTATAATCATAGTTCTACCTCAATATTACTTTACACGGTAGATATGTAACTAATGACCGCTTAACCTCTTTAATACTTTAAATATCAAACGTGATATGAATTTGACAATACCTGAACTTAAGGCAGTTTTCTAATCCATTAAGGTTTAATTGATCAATACCAACTTCCTGTCTTTAATCTCTTGCAAGACCTTTCTAACCTTTTACGTTATTCTTCATCTTGCTATCTCTCTTGTCACCTTTAGTTAACTAACCTTCTAACTTTCTACTATCTATCCTTCTTCACCTTCTAAATCACTAACTCCTCTTAACTCGCGAACTAGAACTATATATAATAAACTTAATTTGCATATCACGCCTTGTTCTTAGAAGATTGATTATTTTTTATAGCCCCAAGGAATTCCCAAGAGGATTAGAATAAGGACGCGTATAGATCCGTCACACTCGCTTCTAAATTTTAAACCACGTCGCATAAGAATTATAAGAATTAGTTCTTTTTAACATTCGACAAACAGCCCTTTGATATTCCTTTCAATGAATCTTTGTTATAACCAGTATTTCACAGGGAAACAGTTCTCAACTTTCATCATAGAATTGTCAAGTATCTATCATTGAAAATTTTCTTCATAGTTTAAAAATCAAATCTTTGAATAATAAGTATCCAGTTGATTTAAAACTTTTTTTACAAAAACAGAAATCTAAATATATTAATTTCGAAATGTTTTGTGTCGAATGTGATGTCCATTGTTCGTAAACTTAGTCTGTAGTCAGGAATCACAGGGAATCAAAAAAATTAAATCACTGATTGGCATTGCGTACCTTCTTTAAGTTAATACACATTTAATTTAGACTTATCTAAGCTAATTTATTAGCTTCTAGAAATGGTACTTTTTATCATAATCATTGTATATATATATATATATATATATATATATATATATATATATATATATATATATATGAGACTTTTTAACATTATTTAATTTTCTACAAGTGTAATCCCCTCTAATTACCTCCTAAGCCTAATTTCTTTATCCTCCTACCTTCCTTAATCTACACCCTCTTCTTAGATCCTTAAATTTAAAAATAGGACTTTAAGATTGTTAGAATTTCCCCAAAGTCCAAAAAATGGAGTCTTAATATTAAAAATACATAAGAGACTCTCAACCATTCTGTTTGTTATAGAATTACGAATTTTTTCCTGAGATCTTCAAAAAGAGAAAAAAAATTATCTTTCCTTCGCATTTCTCCCATGTATTATCTATCTCCAGTATTTCTGAAAATATTCCATGCATAAAAAAATTAAACTCCCATCTCATGAAAGAATTTATGCTGCGCCATTATGACCTGCAAGGCAAAGAGAAGCGGGAAAGCATCTTCCGTTTCAGGCGGATAGCTGGGAAAAATGATGACGAACTAGTGACAGCAACTTTCTCCCAGACAATTTATAATCCACACTTTCGTCCCTTGATTTTCGCTGTTGGGGATCTGGATGATAAAAGAGGTGAGGGAATGTTTGGCTTTAGCGGCGGTGTTTAGGTTAACTGTCTCCAAGTTTAGTTTGTTTCAGGAAGAAAAGTAAGGGAGGAAATGAGAGAGAGAGATATTATCACCTTCAAATAATGACCTACCACACACAAACGCAACAGTTACTTTTATCACTTACTGATGCGGATCATCTGGGAAAGGCCAGGGATTGAATGGCCATACTGGCTCTCAATTATGCGAATATCAAATAACTCTCAATTATCAAATAACTCTCAATTATGTGAAGTTGAAGGGACCAGTGGCGCACTCAAGGGGGTGTTCTGGGGTCTGGACACCCCCAAAGAACTTGAGTTTTTTTTCGATTCATGATAATCCTATACATATATATAACCTAAAATTTAATTAAGTACTTGTAATGAGCGATTTATTTTATTAATTAATGCAAATAATAAATTCAATAATTTATTTTTTATTGTTTTTTGTTAACAAAATCAGAAGAATCAACTGGTGTTGTCTTGAGGCATGATACGAGTTGAGGGACTTTCGATCATGGACTGACTCCCCCTTGAAAAATATTTGTGTGCGCTACTGTAAGGGACCAATGAAAAACTTCAAATTATAAAGGGGTAGGAAAAACTCATAAAATACAGTAAGAGAAATTTTTTTTTCTAACACATTTAAATTTGAAACTATGTAATAAAACAAAAATTGTGCAGGTGTATAAAATTATTTTAAAGTATTTTTAAAAAGTACATATTATTTATTATAAATAATGTACACAATTAAAAGTGCTGTATTAAAAGAATACACACATTTACGTATTAAAAACAACTATATATTAAAAGAATGCATACTGTACATAATTAATTTTTTTGACGAATAAATCTGTTATCTTTTTTTTTTATTTTATGGCACTCAATCAAACTTTGTCCATAGATTTTTCTGGAATAAATGAAGCTTGAAAAACGTCCGCATCGACATGATTTTGAAAGAAAAAGTTGAGTAGTTTTTTTTAGTGACACTTAAGCTTTTGTCAGAGTCATTGGAGTCAACTCCGATGGTCATCAAAGGGGCTATGTTCCAGGGGAAACAAGCAGAGACAATACAACACATAGCATGTAAGCACCAATCCTTTTTCTATTGATGGGTGGCTTGGAGGCTGGAAGGCTTAGGTGCTGATCGGGTTTGAAGATGGTCCCTAAGACACATGTAATTTGTGTATTCCCCTTGTTTTTTGTTGACAGGATGTTGTCGTATTCCTTAGTTGGGGGGGGGGCCAACGGCCGGTCAGCAAAGTTGAATGGACTCATAATTTGGAAGAGTCGTCGTGAAATTTGTAACTTTGCGCTTGGTTCCTGACCAATGGCTAGGCGGGACCAAAGGGCGTGCGGATGAAAAAGGGGGTAATTTGCCCCCACTTAAAAGGAGGAACAAGAACATTTCTCGGCAGATTTACAGATTAGCAGAAGACAGATTACCATGATTTCAGATGAAGAGAGTTAAATTTAGGCCGTCCAAGTACCACCCAGCTCCATGCCTCCGTTTCAGATAAGTGAAATGTTGTAGTATTCTTATTCTTAAAATTGTAATAGTTTTATTATTTTAACCTAGAAATGTTTTAAAAGTAATAAACGAATTTGATTTAATTAAATCCGAATTATTCATTTAATCTCATTGTTTTTTTAATTGAGTTTTAAAGTACTAACCACTATTATGATGCAAACATTAGTTAAATTAATCGAACCTGCGTAAGTCATAATATATTAAATTAATGAAGTAATTGTAGCGCTGCATCACTATCTACAGGATTCTACATCAGTGAGTGTTTGAATTGTCAGAGTTTTATAAGATCATTTCGAATTATCGCGTGTTATATTCTTGCCAGCCACAGATTTTTCTTCGAAATATTTGAGTGTACCAAAACATATCGTTTTAGTTCAAAATATCAAGAGTTTTTGTTGATGCTGAGCATATACTTTGTAGTAGCGACAGATTCTTATTATCGAAGGTTTGAATTAATGAGAGTTGACTGTCTTGGTAAATTATTGGAAGATTTTATCTGCGCTTGCCGTTAATATTACATATAAAGTAAAGAAATTCATTCATATAATAAGAGATCTACTTCGAAATGGTAGAAAGCTAAAATTACTTATTAAGATGTTTAAAGAATAAATTGAAGCTTTAACATTTTTAAAATACTGGAATATAAAAAATTGTGGTTTTAGTGCCTTGATCGAGATTACTGTAGTGTGTCTAAGAAAATCTTGAATTTTACAATTAAATTGGTAATTTAGATTTTTTTAATGTTCTTCTTAAAACTTCTAAATTCAAAAATTATTTTTATTAACACAAATACTCTCTGTATTTATAGCGCTCCCATTACCATTATGACCATATTAATTAACACATAACTAAAATATTATTGCTTTTGTTTATTTGTGGTTAATCTAACATTAAGGTAGATATTTCACAAATCTGTATGGTAATTTTGTAGTTTGGTTTCAATGCTATTCTAGACAGTACAAAAGCTTTGTGAGGAGAGGATGTTAAAACATAATTGTTCGAAAGATATTTCAATTATAAATTCTTATGCATTTAGATTGAAATGTATTTAATGTTCTTTTTAAACAAAATTTAATTGTTAAGTTTTTTCAGCAATATTATCTTTATATTTTTCCTAATTGAAAGCTCTACTATAAATAAAATTAAAAAACATTTAATGCATTTTACAAATGATTCAGAAAAAAATTAATTTTAAAATACTACTGAATAAATTTTTGTATGTGTGTGAGTACAATAAAAAAACGCTATTAATTTTTGCCATCGAAAAAAACAAGGGTTAAGCTAGAACATTAAAATAAATGAAAATAAATAATATTAAAAGAATAGATCTTTTTCAAAATAAAACATATGAAATCTAAATTTTCAACTAGTATTTTGTAATCATAAAGACTGTACTTTATTTTTTCTTTTCTAGTGTATAAGATAAAGCAAATATATCATGAAATTTTAGATTACATCCCCTTCTATAAGACTAGTTTTAGGTTGTAACTTTTAAGTGCCTTAATGATGGCAAAGTTTTTGCTTGCAAAGAAAAGGAAAAAACATGACAAAAAATAAGCTTTTAATTACACTTCTGTCAACATTTTTTTACATTTGAAATCAAATACCCGTTTCGTTTGAGAATTATTTATTCTATATTTAGCCTTTAAGTGAAATATTGAAAATTTCTTGAAAAATTTTGCTTGAAGGTAGATTGTATATTTTTTCGTGAATCTAATGTTAATAGCCTCAATATGCTGATTGACATATGTTACAATTTGTAATGTCTGTGGGGTGGTGACCTATTTGGTACCCCTCTCTCACCGTCTTGCCTACGTAAAAGTATAGGGGGAAACAAAGCATCATCAGCAACTTCCATAATAGCTATTATTTTATTTCTCTTCAAACACACTTAAGCAATCACAAGTGAAACTACAAAAGGAAACCCTAAGAAGGATATATAAAGTGAGCAATTTAATCTCTTGAATAACTCTAAGTAAACACGACTAAGTGAACTA
Organism: Trichonephila clavata; assembly: GCA_019973975.1. NCBI lineage: Eukaryota > Metazoa > Arthropoda > Arachnida > Araneae > Nephilidae > Trichonephila > Trichonephila clavata. The sequence goes on from BMAO01017210.1 coordinate 72,150, forward strand.
GACAAGGAGAACAAGCGCTACTGATCCGATAACTAAATCTGATTCAATCTATCTTAGATCCTCAATCTAATAATTTAATACCTAAGCAACTATTTCCTTAACTCACGCTATGTTGTGAATGAAATATTCTAATATTCTCACTTATGTGCCACCGCAACAGCTCTCTGGCTCCCTCTATCTTACATCTACAAAACCTTTTGACTTTATATAGTCAAACTAATTTAAATATCAAGGTTTCTTCTTGAGAGGTTGTGAATTAACGCAAATACTAGCCCTCAAGTTTTCCCAAGAGGATTAGTGGAAAAATGACGCGTATAAATCCGTCACATGTCAAAAAAAATATTATTTTCATTAGTATTTCAAAACAAGCTTGTTTAAGAAGTATAGCATTTCAAATAGATACATTTTACTAAAATTTTCACCTCTAATTCGATAGAAACGCGGTTTGTTTTTCATCTTTGATATCGCCAGCATTGGTGGCACCCTCTAGTGGCGGGTTCGCTACCAAATTTGGACGTTTGAATTAATTTCTTCATTGTAATTACAAGTCAATTTTTAGGGCAACTTTTAACAATGAACAAGTATAAAAAGGACAAAATACGAAATTTTATTCTATGAAAACGCTATACATATAAGAAGAGAAACATAGGAATATGCTTACTATTTTAAATGTCCATTAAATTATCCCAATTTATCCGAAAGATAAGAAATATTTTTGTTCTATGTTTTAAAATCTTTTAATGATTTTAAAGAATTCTTAAAAAAATTATGATGTTCTATTTCTAAATGCAATGAAAAATTCTAAGATTAAAAAGTCTTTTACGTCTAGGAAGGAAAATTTTAAATCATCACAAAACAGATTTACAAATTCCATACTAGGTTCAATATGTAAGGAAAATTAACTGAAGAATATTTTCAATGTATAATTGCTTTTCATTAAAACAAAATGTGAAAATTTCCTATATCTTTCTAATTTTATTTTTTTAATATTTCATTTTAAATTGTTATAAATATGAACATAAAGCTGCTAATGAATTCTAAAAGAGCATATTTTTGCCTGAATTATTTGTTTTGAATGAATATTTCATTCATTGTAATTTTATTAAATTTCTCCTTAATATTAATTGATACGACTAAGTTTCAATTTCTTTACTTTGATCATTTTCCTTTATTCCACGCACACAATTCTTCTTTAAAATTATATTTTATGCATTGAAACAATTTCTCTTTTTCGAAATTAAGACTGAAAATTGTTAACTGTAATTCTCAGACAGAAAAACACATTTAAAAAATTGTAATTTTCTTTCAAAAAACTACTCTGCAAATGAAATGCTTTTTTGGCAGAAGATATCAATCAACACTTTTACTGTGAGACAAATTAATAGAATAAAATTACATAACTTCGTCCTTTCAATTTTTACTATTTAATTTACCATGACTGAAAAGTTTTTAGTCTTTAAAAACTTTGCAGAATATGACTTTAATCTAACAGGAGAATTCTATTTCATCTTATCAAATATAATCAATGATACAAATTTAATTTTCACTGTGACTCAAGAGCTTTAACTTCAAGCTCTTTTTTTAAACAAAACACATAAAAAACTAACATAAAAATTTTCCTAAGACATTCATATTCGTACAGTTATTTTTGGGAGATTTTGGTTTGTTATTTTATCTAAATATATCATGCTTTTAGTGTCCATTAGAAGATTTATACTCAGAAATCGCAAATGTATCACATTTTTAAGTTTAGCTTAAAGAAACAGCAAAGTATAAGAGCCAAAAGATAACCATATACCGAAAAAAGGTTTGAATTTATTGATCAATACCACTTAAACTTGTGACGGTTCTATCCTCGACTTTATTAACACCTTGTGGTCTCTTCTGGGGGGAAAATAAATTAATTCAATCAACCTTCGCCGACCAAGAAAGCGTGATTATGTAAATGAAGTATATTATATAAATTCTGTTTTCGCTAGTTTGTGAGTTGGCACGTTGGAGTTGGCAAGTAGGAGTTAACATAGAGTCGGCGAGTTAGTTGTTAGTTGAAGATTGAAAGAAAGTGGAATTAGTAAGAGGTCTTGAAGTTGTCCAGGAAAAAAGATTACAGAGCGTAGATCCAATGACGTTGATTAAGCCCGATAAAAATCACCTGCAAGTTTCCAGAGTAGGATCCGATGCATAAAAAGTGCAGGTATTGTGAGCTTCATTAATTAGAAGTTAGCTTATTAGTGTGCGGCGTAGTTATATTTGAGCGTATTTAAGCTGTCTTAGATTCAGTTGAGGGTCCGTAGTAGTATCCCTGTGTTATAGAATCTCACCTCCGTGCTCTACTGTTTAATCGCCTACTTTAATTAGATTGATATTGAGTCTGATTGATATTTGGAAACAATAAATTAATTAGATTGAAATCATGTCTGTGAATGATTCAGTTTTTCCCACACACCTAGCCGAATTTACAGGTAGACAAAGGGGTTCAGAAGTAAGCAGGAACCGACCGCTATCACAAACTGTTGGGAAGAAAAATTAAAATATGCTGATTCTATTTATCTCCTTTGATTTTGATTTTGTCTGTAATTTATCAATGGTTAAAATTAATTATTTGCAAACATTTTTTAAATCAAATGCAGAGCGATTCATAAGGAAGGATACACTTTCTAGATGGTGTAAAACAGCAAAAGTTAAGGACAAGCACCACCTAAGCGATTCTTAAAGTTTGTGTTTAGGCCCTGAAGGAAGTGACGTAAGCCATAAAAGGTGAGTCACGTGACTGTCGAAATGGCGGACTCGGCAGTGGGAAAGGCTTTTTCGCAGTATAGAATAGAACCCGCAACGGCAATTTCGATCACGATCCGGAGAACCTCCAACTGGAAAATCTATTTAACAATGGAATGAAAAATTTAAAACTACTCGGGCTGTTTGTGCAAAAGTAAAAACCCTGGATGGAACTGAAATAGAGTATCACATCCGCTATCTTTGGACTTGATACCCGTTTGGGTGGAAATGGAATAAGGGCTCGATGTATGTTGTGTTACTATGAGTTCACACAGGGAACATCTATGACTGTCTCTAATATAACTTAAAATAGTCACATACAATTCTGTTACAGGTGACATATAATATCTTACATGGTTCTTTATTTTTGAAGTGAAAACTTCTTTAGCCGCGTTGAGCACTTTTTGGTAGGTGAAAATCTTATGGGTTCGCGTCACCGACATGCTCATGATTGGCGCACGCGCAGTGTGCTGTTCGCCTTAGACACTTTTTGGATGGGTGAAATCTCGTGTGTTCGCGTCACCGACATGTTTATAGCAGTATATCTGCAACTATACAACTGACGTACAGTGTTGTGTATAATAAGTGAAATTGAATGGATTTAGTGAAAAGTTCAATGTGTATATACTATGCATTGTTCAAATAGTGTTTTTGTTTGATTATTATTTGAATCGTTTAATTGAAGAATCATTGTGCAGTGCAATAGTGTGTGTGAGTACTAAATAAATATACTAATATTTTTAAGGAAAAAAAATAAATAACAGAAAATTAATTTAAATACTCGTATTTATTTTGGCGTTTGAAAATTTTATATTATTTAAAATTATTTTAAATCTTAGTATTTATTCTGGCGTTTTAAAATTTGTATTATTTATTTTCTAATATTAAACCTTTATAATGCATCACGCAATCCGGATTAGTGTTTCACAGTGGTTTTAGACGCTTTCTTATTACCGTGGTAAAACAGACTTCTAGTTGTTCAATCATATTTTTATTGTGGATTTTGAAATTAAAAATTTTATAAAATCTAATAAAAATTCAAGATTAATGTGTGGAAGTTTAAAATATGGTTATAATGCAAATAAACACATAAAAGATCAACAAGTCATTGAGAGGATCTAACGTTAGAATTGAAAAGCTTACAAAACAATACACTAAAAATGGTCACCAAAACTTTTCTAGAATACATCTCCAACAAGAAAGGATTATCGATATTTTCATTCAATTGTCAAAGGTTGCATGAGCATGCAGCTGACCTAAAAAATGATGCTGTTGTAAAAAAAGTCAAATGTTCTGCTTTTGTCAGAAATTCGTATGAAAAAAAAGAACCACTTGATATTCCAAATTTCAACTTTGCTGTTAGTTATAAAAGACCCGAAGTTCCAACAGCATGCGTAGCTATTTACCACAATACTCAAGATACGTCACACTTCATTACTTCACTTATGGACATACATACTAAATTCACCAAAAGCATTGGTGTTAATGTTTCTGATATAGGCGAAATATGCGTTGCTCGTTGCGATTCCGAGAATGGGCAATACATATTAAAGGTTGCCGTTTATATTTCGCCCGGAAAATCTATGAGACAGATACAACAATTTTTATTCGAAAATTTGATGATTTATACAAAAGAAAGTTTTGAAGTACTCGAAAAAAGATTTGGCGAAAAATGTGATGATGTACCGATGATTTTAAGTAGAGACTTCGATATTAACTTTACAGATGATAAAAATCTACCACTAATTGAATTTCGAAATAAAACCCTTAATTTAAACATGTCCCCAATGATCTAAAACTCAATACTACAAAATATAAAACGACGATCGATGCGGTTTTTTCGCGATACTTAGATAAATTTGAATTAAATATTTTTCTTTCTTACTTTAGTTGCCATAAGCCAATTGTATCTTTTTAGAGAACAAAATGAAATTATTGAAAGTACAAAAAGTGTAAGTATTGTTGAAATTAATGTGACAATGATGCAAACAATTAAAATGATATTAAAAATCAAGTACATTGAAATTTAAGTGAATACAAATACTATCCATAAATAATATGATTGTATATTAATTGTTATTTCAATTGAATTGTATTTATATTTTGTCATGATCTTGTACAGCCCGTAATATATTGTAATAATATAAAACCATATAAACATGTATGTAATTGTTGCTAGGAGTATCAATAGATGTGAAAACCAGATTGACGTTGATAATTTTTTTTCGAACATTAGGAAATTTCAAATTTTCATACTAAAAGTCCTAAGTTTTCACTTCTTTTGGCAATCTCTATAACTGCCATTTTTTTACGGCATTGAACCTGTATACTTCTTTATAAATCACCCTGTGTAATCTTCGTATATTAGGGGGAAATTTTATCTTGAAATAAAAAAATCTAAATTTTGGTTTATTTTATTGCAATTAAGTTTAAACTGAATACAACTAAATTACTTTCCTACTTTTTTTTGCTTAATAAATCATTTAAAATATCTAACTAAAACTACTTTATAAATCATCATACTCATCAAAGAGAATATACAGGTATAGGACAAAATAACAGGAACACCTCTGAAAAGATGAACATTTTTAAATTAGTGAAGGAATTTTTACTGAGTAGCCATTAAGGAATTTTACCTTAGCAGGAGTATTCTACACCTTTTTAAACAGCTTTCAGAACGGCACCCTATCCATCTACATTGGGTCCTGTGTCCCTTCTCATGTAGGCCTGCCCAGGAATGAAGAAGCGGATGATCTGGCGAAGGCTGCTGCCAATGATTTTGTGGACCCGAAAGACCACATGGTCCTTACGTAGATCAAGATCAACTCCAGGGCTTAAGAATTAATATGTAGAACCTGGGTTTTCCCTCCTGTACATCCATGGTATTTTCAAAGACATCTTGGAAACGACTTATGATTCAAGGGTTTCAGTTCGTATCAGATGGTATTCTCGCAATTCTCGACAGGACACCTGAGGTGCATGAATTTTGAAGGTGGCAAAAGAAGCTTCCCAATTTGTACCAAATGTGAGATCAGTCCTTTTTCTCCTCAGCACATTCTGCAATGTCTGGGGTTTTCATATGAGGAGACTGTTCCTTCTCCCCTGCTGTTCTTAGACTTTGTGCAGATTTATGGACTTATGGATCTGGTCTCGTTTCACTAGACCAGATGTGAATTAGTCCCACCACCACCTTTGACCCACTCCCTTTGACCTGAATGACAGCTTGCCTTCGACGTAGGATTGACAAATAAAGTTCCTTTAACAATATAAAAATGTAATTAAGCTCTATTTTTATTATTAATGTTAATTAGTTCGGTGTTATTTGTACTAAATTTATAATTTTAATTCGAATTTTTAAGTCCATTACGTACTGTCTAATATTTTATGCTAATTTTTTTGTCTTTAAAAATTTTAATAGACTCACTCCCTTAAGTTTTTTTAAGTTTTCTCAGTCAACTGAGATATGTTTAAATTTTTCCTCTTCAAATAAATTCAAAACAAGAACAATTTTCACCTATAACAAATACTAATTAACAAAAATAATACATAACTTTTGATACTTGTTTTCATTTGAATCCTTATTATAGAGAGAAAAATACATTTAACAGCACTTCTTACTCAGAAAATTTTATCAAATTTTATCTTATAACGAAATTTTTAAATAAATCTTGAGAATTATGCAAGCTTTATTCTGTTAACTAAGTAAAAACATTTCCAGTATTTGGTTATCTTCAACAAGCACAGTCATGAGCAATCTATACAACATCTTCTTCATACAGCACAAATTCATTTTGGTCACTCAAACATACAGCTTAGATAGAGAATGGACACAGAAGCAGATCATGTATGGCCTTCACATAACAGAGAAAATCTACCAGATATTTCCAAGGATAACCCAAAGTATCTCCCAAGTGAGTCATCGACATTTCCGGTTTCCCTTTCCTCGATTTAAATCTTCCACTGAATTTATTCTGTCTATTGCTGAAAAGAGATCGTGAGTTCAATTTCATAACAAATTTATTCTATTTTCCATTTGAGTAAAAGAGGTGAAAACAACACGAAATACTTTCAGCGTGACTCAACTACAAGCCGTAAAGCGAATGGCAATAACAACAAAACCAAGGCTACTACAAAAAGGCTACAACGAATATGTTCTTTCTGATCCGGAAGAAAACATTCGAAATATTACAACTACTTCTATTGGAATACGAATGCTGCTTCCGATGGGTCTCTGAAGAGGAGGATCCCCGTGGCGAAGGATGGAAAAGGAATGAGGGACTAACCCGGGAACGATGTTGGGGATTTTTTTTATATATGCGGTGAACACTCAGCGCATTACTTAGAAACGTATGCGAACTACTTCTGTTAGAAGAGTTAAGAATGTTTTTTTTTTTGAGTCTTGAAATACATCGTTGAGAACTATGTTCTGTAAAAAAAGATGGAGTTAGCTAGTGTACAGATTTATTAAGTTCATGTCAGAAAAATTTATTCCTAATATAACTTTCAATATATATATAACTCTACGTAATCTTTCTTTGCAGACGAAACACCACCAACAATCTTATGGAATGATTTCCTTTGAATTGCGAACTAAGCTTTCAAACCGAAACAATTGTGACTGCTACATTAAAAGCAAAACTAACAAAAGAAAAATTGGACTCTTTTAAATTTTAAATTTAGTTCAGATCTGAAATTTAAAACGAAATACCCGCAAGCTCTCTAGAGTTCGAGAACATCGCAGTTTGCTTCCTTTATCCTCAGGTTGCATCCGGTACGTCGCGGAATAGGGAGTTCCTTGTAGTGTCAAAGGTTACCGCGGTGATGTCCAAGACAAGCCATGCAATATTTTTAAGGATCCAGGTGTCAATGCACATGTGATGATTATACTCACAATTGTGTGGCGGGAATCATCACAACGTGGAATAATTTTAGAGGTTACAAGAACAACTTTAACATAAAGTTTTAGTTCCGAAATAAATAAATTATAACGTATATGTATTTTTTTAAAATAGCATGATTTGTGTACCATTGTTAATATTCTAATCACAATGAACATAGTTCAAAAATGAAATAATAAGTCTACGTCAAGTATTAGAGAAAATAAAATGGTTTGCTTCAGGCCGTTCGTGTATTTTTTTTAAAAAAATAATTTTCTGTGTACAATAGATAAGAATTTCAAACCATCCCAAATTTATAGAATATAATTCAGTTTCCTTAATTTGATGCCATACCTTGCTTTTTACGTATAAAATACTTTTGAAATCAAAATAGTAAGTAGAGAATTATTACATTTCTCTAAACGAGTGCGTTTTTTAAAAAAGACCTTTTTTGGAATTGCTACCTAATAAGCTCAACTTTTTGAATTTCCTAAATGTTTATATTCTACTTTGTTTTTTATGTAATATATAATTTTATCTTTTACTACATACTGAAGCAAAAAACGAAACAAATTGTTTAAATACTGACAAATTACGTTCAAGAATTTTTAATTATAATATTAAGTGCTTTTTAAACTATACTTATTAAAGAGTATCAATTTTTAATTACGACTATCCTAAAGTTGTGAATTTTGTCAAAAATTGACAAATTTCTTTTATGATTTTATTTTATAGACCATCTTATTAACTTTATAAAAATACAAATTTTGTTATTTTCCGTTCCCTAGGACAAAAATTACAAGTGTTTTAGTAAAAGCAGATGCCATTATTTTAAGCAAGATGTCATACTTTAAAACGCATTATCCTCGAAATGCGTTTTTTTTAAATGCTCCAACAGGACCAGCGATTGATAAAAAAGTTTTGAAAATAATTAACTGAAATTTTTTCTGTGTTCTGTATAATAGTAGAAGTGTTTTAACTTTGCAGATTTATCAATCACTGTTTTATTACAAAATTTACAGTCCCTTATGCTAATATAATCACTGTTTTTTAAGCAATTTCATATAATAATTAAGATAAAGTGCTCTAGTTTTTGTAAAAATTAGAATATCTCATGTGCTAAAGGTCATTTTAAAAGTGAATAGCATAGCAACAAATCGGAATTGAAAAATTTAAAATGTTTTCATAAACTTTTTATACATATGGGCCGTGTTTGTGTTATTTTTTGTAAATGTTTTCCTTTTCCCATTTTAGTAATAATAATATCTTTTTCTCTTCTTAGTTTTAGTATACTTTTCTTAAAATGTATACAACAAATCTAAATACAACAAAAAATCACCATATATCTCCATTTTTTTTAAAAAGTTGTCGCAAGTCGTCGGATACCTTAACATTGTTTATCCTTTGGTTTGAAAGATATATTTAAATTCCTTCATATTGTCGGGGCATACTCCATCTATTATAACCTATGATTGATTTCTACTTTCCCTCGTCTGAAAGACATACAACCCAGACCGATTCATTTATCAAAAAGCAGCCAGCAAGTCGGCGGAGACGATAACCAATGGGCAACAGTGCCTTTGTTTAACGAATAATATTCTTCAGCTCTATTTCTACACCATAACTCAAACAGAAATGAGGGTGGAGATAGAGAGAAGTAGAGGAAACAGAAGCCAAATAAAATTCTCATATATATATTAAGGTAACCAGGTGGAACTGTTTACCAAGTTTATTTGACGAGCTTTTCAGGTATGTAATTCCTCTTAAATTGAATCCAGCTATATGTTGGCTTCTCTTATAGGAGAGAAGCCAACCAAGTGACCAGTGAGGTAATTAAAAGAGATGTTTGTTTACAACAGAAGTGTTTAGAATGCAATTTGAGTCTTTTCAAAACGTTGGAGTTATAAATAAAGGAACGTCTAGTAGATAGTTGAACTTAAAATACATGGAAAGAGCATTGTGTGTCCCAATTTGTTTAAAATTAAGCATTGAGATCGATTATTTAAATGAATGATTCCCAAAATTCTTCAACTCGTGATTCCCTTTTTGAATTTCTGGGATTCTTCCATGTTTCTCTTCCCTATGTGAAAACATGGGATTAACTATGTAAGAAATAAAATTAAATAAAGCGTGCCTAACATTTTAAGAAGTCGTAATGGAAGAACACAAATAATTGAATTATTGAAAAGAATGCATTATATTTTTACTAGCATTAAATTAAGGGGATAAATTTGTCAGCAGATAACTGTAATTTTTCTCAACCCTTGAAATCAAACCGAACAAGGTCACTCGAATTTCCTTTCCGCCTTGGTTTTTGTTCAATACTTGCTGTTTATCGCAAGGTTCACCGAAATTTCAGCTTCGTAATGAGTCATCTAAAAGAAATTATTGATTTATTTTTTACTTAAATAAAAAAAAGCTGGGTCAATTTGTTACAGCCAGATTTGTCTTCGAAACTATTTGTATAAAATCATTCAATATTATTACATTTTCATCTTTTTCAGAAATAAATCCACAAGGAGCACTGATATCATATGGATCTTGAAGCCCTGAAAATATACATGCAAAGTGTTTCCCAAACTAAAGATTGTGCAGTGATAACGGTTTCTCCATCAATAATACTTTTTATACCTTGAGAAAAATGTATCTTGAGAGGAAAAACTTTTGTAATATGCAGAAACAATCCTGTCCACACTACATTAATTTTTCTTCTTCAAAACTTGATTTCCTTTTTACATCAAAGCCGAATTTTTTTCCCCTCATGGCTAATTTTTCCCACGTAGAAGTGTATAAAAAGCATTCAAATTTTCAAGAATGTCTTATGCATTGGTTTTTTTTTCATCCTGGGCCCATCTTCGAAATCTCTGCCATTAGTCGACTAGCAACCTCAATAAAATGATGACGAAGCATAAAAAGAATTAAAATTTGCCTCCAGAGTTGTTTACAAAAAACTTTAAAACAATAGGGCTGTGTCTGAAGTAGTCACCATCCATTTCACCCTGTTTGCACAGAGGGAAACAAGCAGAATCTTTTACTCTAATGCGATGTAAATGGCTTGACAAGTGTGCAAAATTCTGAATTAATTTGACTTTTTAAAGTGGGTAAAAATCAAATTCAAAGATTCCGTTACATACAGGTGAAGCTAATAAAAGCTTGTTAAAATTGCATCGCTATAAAATAAATAAAGCAATTCATTTCAGTTATAAAGGGAAATTTCATTCTGAAATCAAAGAAATAACTTTTTAACTGTAATTTGCTTACTAATAGCTCATGAATGCAAAATTAGTCTGAATTCAGTTACTCAATCACTTCACCGCAATTACAATAAAATCGTTTCAAAAGTAAAATCTTCACTTCTGTGTTTATGGGAGTTATAAAAAATGTTTTTGTTCATAAAGCCGTACCTCATTTAAGAGCACTGAAGTGACTATATTAATCTTTAGTTCAATTTATACAGAACTATGAGTACTATAAATTGGTAGTGAAAACATAATTAACACAATTTCATCCAAAAAATTTATGTATGCATATAATAATTTACTTAAATTTTCTCTCGGGACATTTTAATTCCTAATAGTCTTGAACCCTTCAAAACTTCACGTGATAAATAGTTTTTAGTCTGCCCGCCTAACGAAGGAAAAAACTACAACTCTATCTCCCAAAAAAATTTAAACTTTCACGTTTTTAATACAAGATTGTGCAATTGTGCATCACCCACATTTTCGAACCAATCAGAAAAGCTTTTACTGGAAATCATATGATTCTAACAAGTTCAGGTTGCCCAAAACTATAAATAGTTGGGAGGAGCGAACAAAGAATATTTTTAAGAACATCCTGTAAACTTCCCATATTATAGTTTCCCTAATGCAGCTTTTTTTTGCTGAGAGTCTTTAAAACGTAACTAGATAAATGTGTAGTTCTAATTAATAAGATGTTTCCTCCTTAATTGTGCCACGACAACACCCAGAGATCATATCTTAATAATGATTGGGTACAATTCATCACAGTCACGTGATGAAGATAAAGACGTGCCCCTTATTGAATTTAAAACAGAGATTAAACTAATTGTACTTGTTCCACAAAATTTCAGATTTTATAATTAAGTAAAGATGTTCAATGTTCTGAATAAAAATTCTTCAAAAAGATTTTAGAATTAAGATAAAAATCTTATTTTATGCATGTATTTTCAAATAAAAGGGATTTTGTATATTATTTGAGTTATTACTGTTGACAATTAAGTACTTTTTAAGATAAAGTTTCTGCAAAGGGCAAAAGTTGGCAACACCAAAGCGTATGAACTGATTGGCTAGAAACACGTGATTGTCATTATCATGGGACTATGACGTCACATGAATTTAGCTCATTGTCTTAAATCAAGTCCGTAATTTTACATAATAATACATGTATCTAACTACAAAATTAAATTAAGATGTATTTCATAGAAATATCGTACTTCCAATAATTCAAAAGCAGATGAGCTAAAATTTTAAAAAAAACTTACTCAAACTCGCTTTTAAATATGAGCTTCTGGAACAAATTACTGTGAGCAGCATCATACACATCCCTGAGGATAAAACAAACCATCCAATTTTTAAAATAATAGTCCGTTTGCGTGTTTATTTGATCTATTTCGATTACCCGTAGCTATCTGAGCAGGAATCATTCTACTTTGCATTTGATTCTGATGCAATGGAGCATGGTATTACAATCATTACTGTACTTTAAGAACACACAAATGGAGTCTGGGATCATGGAAGAGAATCTGATAGCATAGTTAATCGCTCGGAAAAGTACAAATTTACTTCGCGATCGATGGCCAATCAAAAGTGATTTTTGATCATTTCAAGAGTGTAATTGAGGAGATAAAGAGCATATTTTAGTATTTAGATTTATGATTTTTTTAATGTTTTTCTATAGAATTTTTGTTATAAAATAATATTAACAAGGATAAATTTTATTTGGGGGTTCTTTATCTATATTCAGGTAGTTTATGTGATCAAGTGGTTTATATGTATATGTTTGTTTTCGCATTCATAATAAATAGCCGTATTTTTCGAGAATCATTTAATATGTTAGCATGGAATTTTTGACACTGCTTTGAAGTGGATGATAAAACTTAATTAGTAGTTTGTCTAGTATTGTATTATTTCGTGATAATCGATATTTCGCTTAAGTTGTTTGCATTAAACGTATTTCATTGTATGTTGTCAGTACATTGATGAAATTCGTGATAGATTTAAAATTACACGCCTACCATTTATTAACCGGCATGGCACAAAAGCTCGGCTGCATTTATCGCGCAAAATAAATACGACGTTAAAGATTCAAAATGTGAAATTTTGCAACACCCAACTTATTCACCAAATCTTTCGGCAACCGGCTTTCATGTTCTTAAAGTATTCAGAACATTCTGAAGGAAATGGGCTGAGCCATAAGAAGACAGTCCTCAAAGTTTCATATCACAGTTTATCAGTTCTAAAAATCAGAATTTTTTCCAGACAAGCATTTATGCATTAAAACCTCGTTGGGAAATGTATACTGAAGCAAATGGAGCCTATTTTGATTACATAAGTGGCTTTTAAAACAATATATGCAGTTTTTTACGCACCAACCTATAATATATTGCACATTAAATAAAAGAAAAAATACAAATTTGCAAAAAACGAGTGACAATTACATTCCCTTTTATACATTTTTTTTTTCAAAACACTCTTAATTTCTGTATCTACTTAATTTTGATCTGTACCAGGGGTCGGTAACCTTTAAGATACGGCGTGCCAAACCAATCTACCAAAATGATTCATCGTGCCACACAGTAGGAAATTTTTCAAACAATTCGATTCCCACGATAATGCATGCTGAATTAGAAGAGAATAGAGGTCAGAAAAAAACATTTACAGTTTTATTATAGATTAATTTTGTTCCACTTAAATATATTTTAACATAAAACTTAACAGCATAAAATATAGTTATTTCTTCAACAAAAATAAAAAAAATCTAAATTGCACATATATTACGTATTTTTAAACATATTTATTAAAATAAGAAATATACAAATAAAATATAAGTATTTCCCTGCATTATAGTTAAATAAAAAGGTAAAGAAAAAATTTAATGCGAACCTAGTGCTTGAACCATTTTACTTTCTTATCGCAAAATCTGGGGTATAATGTGTGACTTTTTCAATTTGTCACGATTCTGAGCATACAGTAGTTAAGCAACTCCTTTGTTAACTCAAAACATGCTTCGTTTGAGGAACGAACTTTTACTTTAATATGTAGAACAAAAAGAGAAAAGTAGAATACATGCAATTTTTTTCTCTTCAAACAGTTAAATAACTCCAATAATGACATTCAATAATTTACAAAATAGCTGTACATTTATCCTTAGAGTTATCTTTCAGATTTTTTCAAAATTCCTTAAATGTCTCTGATTTTGAAGATATTTGTCAAATAAGATCCATTACAAATTTATCAACTTCCATCTACTCAAAAATTGACAAATTTGTAGACTAGTGCAGACGGCCACTGAGAAATGCACGCAAGCAATAGGTTGCCGACCCCTAATCTTTATTTTTTACATCATATTATTCGCAATATTTTGTTATTATAAACACAACATTGCATTGAAAACACAACATTTTACATCATAACCCGTAAATTAAAAAGTTTCGTATAATTTCACGCATTTCAACAATTTAAGACGATATGGTACCCAAAAATCATCCAACTATCGAGATTTTTATTGGCTTATTTGATACCTCGAATATTTATAAACATGCCTGCAAAATTTCAAAGCTTTATCTGCATTTTTTGATCAAGTTATGGAGCAATACTTGATGCAGGACAGCAACTACCACGCCCACATTTCAGATCATTTGCTAGAAAACAGCATGGTAAAAAATGAATTAATCATTTTTCTACCACACGCAAATTAGACTGACATATGTGGAATGAAATTTGCAGTAACAAATCATTTCAAGAAAGAATTGTGCTATTAATGCAAAAATTCTAGTTTGTGTATTTTGAAGAGCAAATGGATTTGGTCAAGATTTAAAAGTTGTGCGTGCTTTTTATGATCTTATTATGAACTAGCTGTTACCCACCCGCTTCGCTGGGAATTTCATAATGTTTTATAAATTTTTACTGCTTATATATATATCTATAAATTATTGATATCTAAGTCCTGCATTAAGAATTAGATTGTATTGAAAAATATACTCATATCTGTAACTGTCGCCTGTTGATAAAAAAAAAGGGGCAGAACTCATCTAATTTGTGTTTTCTAAAAATCTCTAAAATTGAAGCATAGAATGATGTTTGCTCTTTCGTAACCCAAAAACCAAGTGGATTCCAGCAAAACCAATTTTCGGTGGATCTCTACTCCGTAAATTGAACATGCAAGCCAAATTTCAAGTCTAAATCTAACAGGAAAAAAAACAAAAGTTTTACTATCAATATCCCCGTAATCCCGTTGAGAGCCGTTTTCCAAAATAACCGCTCTTAGCGGATTTCAACTCAACAAAAGAAAAATGCAAACCAAATTTTATTATTATAGTCCTAGTAGCTCGAAAAAAGTAATTTTTTTTGTCAATACGTCCCAGTAATCCCCTGCACCCCCCCCCAGAACTTAATTTGCTTAAAATACATTCTTAGTGGATCCCTATTCAACAAAAGAAACATGCTTAACAAATTTCAAGTATATGGGTCAAACAATTCAAAACAGGAATTTTTTTCTGTAACTCCTCTTGACCCCTCGCAACCCTCCTTGGGGGTCAATTTTCGTTTTACTCTTTGTTAGAGGAACTCTATTCTATGAAAGGAACATGCCTACCAATTTTCAAGCAGGATGATCAAATAGTTTAAAATGGAAATATTTATCAATTACGCCTCTTAATCTCCCGAAATTAAACTTAATAGTTCATATTCGCGAAACCCATTTTGTAGCGGTTGTCTACTTTACGAAAGGAATCTGCTTATCAAATTTCAAGACTGTACGTCTAATAGTTTAAAAATGGGGATAATTATCTATAACGCCACTTGAGCCCCCGCAACGCCACATTAAAGAAAAACTCACAATTAAGAAATTAAGAACAATTTGAATTAAGAAAAAGAGAGAGGTAGAAAAATGAAAGATACCTTGAAAAATATTATTCTTCGATTACAATATAAATATTAATCAAATAATAACTATTGTTTAAATGTGACTAAAAATGTAAATTAAAAAAAAGAAAAGATTAGAACTAACCGTAAAACTTATCAATTTTTTGTTTCTTGCATTGCCTTTTGCTTATGAAGCCTTGATTTATTATTTTTAAAAGTGCATACGAAACAGCCGATGCTCTACTTAACTGAACAGTGAGATAACTATCATAAAAAAGATATGGCACGTGTCAGCGTATTATCATGTGCGCGTAACACTGTTATGTCTCATGAAGAGCATCGGTCGCCAGTAACCAAAACGACTTCATTAGCTCAGCTTGGCGTTCAATTTGGCGTTCATCTTGACATTCAGTTTCACGTTCACCCGTATAGTTTCCATTCCCGTAAGAATACGGGAATAAAATATAGCCTATGTTACTCCCCGTTAATGTAGCTTTCCATTAGTGAAAGAATTTTTAAAATCGCACCAGCCGTTTCCGAGATTAGCCGGAACAAACAGACAGACAGACAGACAAAAATTTTAAAAATTGTTTTTTTGTTATGAGTACCGTATATACTTTTAGTGCATTAAGTAAAAAGCTGCTAATTTGAAATTACAAACTGACACTTCAATTTTATTTATTTGTATAGATGAAATTACAACTTCAAAACGGATTCATTCAAAGCACAAATACTAAATCTCATTTTGATAACTCAGAAAATTAAAAATCTAATTCACAAGAATAGCAAAACTCTGTCCTACTTATATATTTGTTTTTGGTGATATATTTATATCCCATGCGTTTGAAATTCAACACAATTATTATTAAAACATTCTAAGATATTTATTTAAGCAAATGCACACATGCAGTTCTTATATTTTGATATATTTTACCTATAAATTGTTATTTGATTTGCTTTCATTCATGTACAATATTTAACATGCGAAGACTTTTAAAATCATGGAAATAAAAAATAAAGGCATAAACATCTTTTGTGCATGTTGTGCATTATTTGAGTTGTCAAGCTGAGCACGGAATTAGCTTTGAAGTGTGTGTACTTATTTTTTATAAATAGTAAGGTAAAATTTTATGAAATATTGATCTTTCTTTCGTTTTCTTTTATATATTCATTATGCCAGTATACTTTTTAATTGTTCTACATTTTTGCAATTTCTTATTCTAAGCAGTTTTAAATAAACTAATTAACATTTCATAAAAGTTTCAGACTATTTCGATGAATATTATATCATGCTATTCATAAAATTAAAACTCTAAACTCATATTTCTCCATGTTGAAGTTTTGTACATATACTATTATTCAAAACCCTAAGGATTTTTTAATAAAGTAAGTATGGATTTGAAATTGTTTATACATGTTCTGAAATGTATGTTTTGTAAAACTGTGCATGAGATTAGCTCTAACATGTTTAGTACTTTTTCTAAGAAATTTAAAAATCAAAATTAATATGTTTATTTTTGAGAATTTTTGGGAGTTTAACTATAAAAAAGTAAAGACCAGCAGCAGAAAAAAGCCCATGTACAGTTTTATGTAATATATTATAAGGTACTTGGAAAAAAATTTTGAAAGATAAGAAACAAATTTAAAAAAGCCTTAGAAATTTAAAAAATGTTTAAAAAAAGTTCAAAAAAATTCGAAACATTTAAATTTTAGAAACATTTTGAAGCAAAATTTTAAAATTTTGTTTGGAATTATTACTAAATATTAACCTTTATAAAATACAATTAAAATCAAACATCAAATATTAAAAATGAAAAAAATTGTGAAGATGGTACCCATCGTCTTTACAAAATATAATCTCCTATTTTTATTTTCTTACAACCATGGTAAGTTCCATTCGATAGCAATTCGTTTTTATTTAATTCTTCTTTGTTCTCAGTTTAGGTTAATTAGGTTTATTAATACGATTCAAAAAACTTCTGTTTATAATTTTTCATTACATTTTCGAGTTTGAATATTCTAGTCTTGTACAACCTATATCTCATTTAAAAGCTGTCTATTCTAACATGTATCGACACGGGGTACTTCAAATCAATAAATGCTTCGTGTCTTAAAATCCAGTATTTACTTTTACCAAACAAGAGATGAGTCGCGTATCTTAAGTGAATCCGTATCCTTTCAGCGATACATTCTTTATTCAAGAATAAGATCCAAAGTGAAGTGAAAGTTGAAGTAAATTCTCATCTGATGAGTAATTCAAGCCTTAGAGAGCTATAGAAGGGAAACTGCATTTTAATTAACGCAATCATATTCCTCGGGCCTTGCAAGAATCTCTCTAAAACACCTATCGATTCGGCAAACGCCTGTCAGACAGACCAAACGATAGTAATGACTTCGTTTCGGATGGATTTCAGTCGTAAAAGTTTGCACAGATCCGGCATAAAATAAAAGTAACGAGTGTGTCGTAAAATCGTTTGGATACATAATATTGTTTTCCTTCCAGTAAACTTTGCATTATTGTAGTTAGAAGGAGGAAAATTTAGATTTCAACATGAAAAAGCTTTTTTTCAATTGATTCGAAGTTAAAATTAATTTATTGAACAAGGTTTCGTTGTTTCATTTAAGCAATTTTTAATTTCATTTATATTTTCTGGCTAGTTGCGTTTAGAGTAGTTTTATTAAATTATTAGAGTTTTATAAATATAGCAATAATATTTTTATATTTTTTACGCTTATTTATACACATTATGTTTACATAAAACATTTTCTTCAAAATTGTCTTAATATTTTCAATAAATAATAATTGTTAAATTAATGTTTTTTGATAGTCATCGATAGAACATAATTCCTTTATAAGAACATTAAGAAACATTTTTCCATGAGGCTTTATGTATAATCAATAAATACTTCGATTTAGTTTAAGTTGAATAATTCATAGAGAACTGAAAAAAATATACATGAAATAAGAAAACAAAAGAAAAATAATGTGCTTGCTTTTTTTTAAAAAATATAATAACTTGTATTCTTAAAAAAAGAAAAAATTTTAAGTAGTGACTGAACTTTCGAACATTCTCTGTTTTGAAAAATAATTTCATATTGTCTTGGATGAAATAATTTTGAAGAGAAATCGTCTATATATATAAGATTATATAGCAGGCAGTATTTATTTTTGTATTATCAAAACTCATAAATATTTCTAGCTATATTTTTTACAATTTGCAGTTTTTGTTCTGGAAGTCTTGAAAAATTTTAAACAAATATTTATCCTTGTACGTATATATTTGGGCATTGGTACAAAATTGCTTAATTTATTTTCAGTTTTCACTATAATTTGTGCGAGTGCGTGAGCCTGTGTGTTTGTGTGTGTATCTGTGTGTAAGCGTGTGTGTGTAAGCGTTTGTGTAAGCGTGTGTGTGTAAAAGTGTGTGTGTGTAAACGTGTGTGTAAACGTGAGTGTAAACGTGTGTGTAAACGTGTGTGTGTAAGTGTGTGTGTAAGAGTGTGTGTAAGAGTGTGTGTAAGAGTGTGTGTAAGAGTGTGTGTAAGCGCGTGTGTGTAAGAGTGTGTGTGTGTAAGAGTGTGTGTGTGTAATAGTGTGTGTGTAAGAGTTTGTGTAAGAGTGTGTGTGTAAGAGTGTGTGTGTAAGAGTGTGTGTGTGTAAGACTGTGTGTGTAAGAGTGTGTGTGTAAGAGTGTGTGTATAAGCGTGTGTGTAAGCGTGTGTATATGTATGTGTGTGTGCGTGTGTGTGTGCGTGTGTGTATGTGTGTGTAAGTGTGTGTGTATGTGTGTATTGAAGTGTGTGTGTAAGAGTGTGTGTAAGAGTGTGTGTGTGTAAGAGCGTGTGTTAGAGTGTGTGTGTATGAGTGTGTGTTAGAGTGTGTGTGTAAGAGTGTGTGTAAGCGTGTGTGTATGTATGTGTTGTGTGCGAGCGTGTGTGTGTGAGTGTGTGTGTGTATGTGTGTAAGTGTGTGTATGTGCGTATGTAAGTGTGTGTGTAAGTGTGTGTTGTGTAACAGTGTGTGTGTAAGAGTGTGTGAAAGAGTGTGTGTAAGCGTGTGTGTATGTATGTGTGTGTGCGTGCGTGCGTGCGTGTGTGTGTTTGTGTGTGCGTGTGCGTGCGTGTGTGTGTGTGTGTGTGTGTGTGTGTGTGTGTGTGTGTGTGTGTGTGTGTGTGTGTGTGTGTGTGTGTGTGTGTGTGTGTGTGTGTGTGTGTGTGTGTGTGTGTGTGTGTGTGTGTGTGTGTGTGTGTGTGTGTGTGTGTGTGTGTGTGTGTGTGTGTGTGTGTGTTAACTTACTCTACACCTATCAGGAATTGTCTAATATTTATGTCTATTCAATAACCAAGTCTGAAAATGCAAAAAAAAATCTTAATAGAAATAAAACTTTTATCTTTGGTTTAAAGAACTTTGACCTAAATGCATACTTAAGATATTTTTTTAAACATTCCTAGAATGCTCGTACATTGCTCGTAGCACGTAAACGGTGTATTTTGGTTATTTTTGTGAGGAGGCATGGGGCACTGGATCTAAACTACTTTAATTTAATATTTGAGTATATTATTTTTGTATACATATTTAATACATTTCTTCATCCTGGTTAACGATTAAGACGACATTGGGAAAACTTCAAAACTGTAGTTTACAAATAAACCATAGATTAAAGCACGTATCATGTATAAATGCGTGGTTATTAATATATGTGTATTCTTTCAAAATAAATGTATCTTTCAAACCACATTGTTTCGATACTATTCAACCATTTTGTTATTGAATCGATTTTTCTTTCAATGTCAGTTTTTCAAATAGTAAATCGAAGTTTAGTTTGATCGCAATACTTAAAAACTAGTTATATGGCATCGAAGTTTCGATTTCAGATAATAGGATTTTAAATCTTAGCATCATCGAAATGCACCTGAATATTTGTGAAAATTATTATTTATCATTTCACTGTGAATATTTAAGCTGCTAAAAAATAGTTAAAAGTCACAACTGGGACAAAACTGTGCCATACAAACTTTTAAGACCTCTCACCATACTCATGATCATATATTTATACTAAGCATAACTTTCGAAACAATATTTAAGTATTGTTTACCATCAAACATTTGAAATATACATTTTTTTCAGTTATATAAAGTATTTCGGGGTTTTTTTTCAGGCAAGATTTTTTATTCTTTACTATACAGTGAACGCTTGGGAGATGCATTTTAAAACGATAGTAAAATGTTTTTCTCAGGAAAAAAAGAAATTTGTTTCGTTACTCAAAAAGTGTGAATGAAACAAAATTAGATAGTTCAGTTTTTTTTACTTTTGTAATATTTTAATGTTGTTTTCTCTCTTTTGTATATCAACATGAACATTCGTCATTTTTATTGTTTATTACATCATATATAATGGATCATTATACATACGTTTTATTACACGCAAAGAACCAAGCAATTTACATTGTTTATTTTTTTTATATTATTCTGCTTGTTTTTGTCAAAGGCTTAGAAGATGGCCTTGTAAGGGAAACAATCCATAGTAATATGTATTGGCTCTCTCTCTCTCTCTCTCTCTCTCTCTCTCTCTCTCTCTCTCTCTCATTTCATTCCTATAGATGTTACTAAAATATTTTGCACATTTATCATTCAGAATTTTTGTGTATAAGGATTGTACGTTCTAAGTATGTACAAATTAAATTAAGAAAAAGTTCAAAAAAGTATTCATTTTATAAATCCAAAATTTTTTTAATCGATGGCCAGAGTTTCTAAGATATTAGCTTATATTGAACAGCATATTACAGATTCTTTAACCCTTAAAGTTTCAAACGAAGTGATTTCTAGTTCAATCTACTCGATAAAAGCAACTTCTTATGCTAAAACGATGATTGAAAAGTAATATTCAAAACCAAAACATATCTACGACGTGGGCATTCCTCAGAAAATGAAACATTAACGGTCTGATTTCAAATAGCAATGAATTTCAGCAAGTGGATAATAGCTGTCTTAAACATCTCAAAAGTTTTTCAAGTAAACACAAAAGAGAATGGAAAAACTAGGATTTCTGGAATAGAAGGCTGTTTCGCTGATGCTATATTCACAAAAATGAACATCAAATATGAAATTGTTGTTCCATTGGATAATAAATTTGGACGCGAAATAACTGTTGGAAACTGGACAGGAATTGTCGGAATTGTACAAAGGGGAGAAGCTGATTTGGCAATTTGTATAGGCATCAACGAGAACCGATTTCAAGTAGTTGATTTTAGTTTCCCATATTCATCAAGCAGATTAACTTTTGCTGTTTTGAAACCCTCTGAATGGTAGAGAACTGGTTTACTGGATTTAGTTGGCTTACCAACCTTGGATGTTATTGTTCTCCAGCCTTTTAATTTCAACTACAGTTGTTTTTGTCATGTTAGAAGCCAAGGCATCTTACTTTAAGGTTTTTCATAATTTCTTTGGAAGTATATTGAGACATCCTTTGATACTACACATACACACGCACAAAAGGAAATTCTTCATAGGTACTTGACTGTTGTTCTCATGTATAATCTCATCCGTTTTTTCCAGTGTCCTTTTATCCTTTCTAGCGACACCATTGAAAGTCGCGCCTATAAAAAACTTCAGAGAACTTTCTAACGCTGTTGAAAGAGGAACTCATCGTGCTTATTCCGTGAACATAACTATAAGTGTCCCCTTCTTTCTCAGTTCCAAAGAACCCTATCTGATTGATAGAACAAAATAACTGGTATATTCCACCTGGTGAGGCGTGTAATATTCAAGAGAAAGGCGAAGAATCAATCATGATTGGTTCCAGTGAATATTTATTGTTCCAGTTCGGAGTTAAATATTTTCAATCCAGAATTGTGATCTCGGAGGAGGATGTATATACAGTTCCTACAGCCTTTGCAATAAGGAAAGATTTTTGCTGTACATCACAGCTTAGAAAAATTATGTCAAGAATTGTAAATGTTGGAATTTACGACAGGTGCTCCAGATTAGAGACTTCAAATCACTGGATCCCTCAGCTGGATAATGAAGAGAACGTGGACAAGGAAAGAGTTCTTTCACTAGAAGATTTACTTGGTCCTTTTTCCATATTAGTAGCAGGTTTGGTGGTTTCATTTCTTGTATTTTTAGGAGAAGTAGTATTCTCAATTTACATAAGAAGGAGACTTCACAAGAATACAGGTAAGAAGAGCATGAGTATGTCTAAAATGCAAACTTATTTCTTTTCACTCACCATTTAAAATAAAAACACGAGACTAAATATAAGTTTGAATTCTCACGCTACGCTTTCAAATGTCCCTCATTAGTGCACACGGTAGCTCATACTGCTGTAGGATAGCAGATAGTTAGAAAATTATTCTTGTGAAACTCACCAAAAATGTTGATTCTTATGACTAGAGAGCAAAATTCAAAATACATTATACGAAAGTTATTGATTGTTCAAATTCAAAAAATTTCAAGTCTGAACATCAATATATTTTTATTAAAACTGTGTTCACTTATTCTATGATACTTATATACTTTAAATTATAGTTCTTCAATTCTCTATGTAAGCTATGAAATAGCTCATTTATGTATTAATCTGTCAAGGATGATATTACCTATGAATCTCACTTACGTTGTCTAAACTTGATCAATGAAACACAAGCCTTTCTTCTCGAAATCACATGAAGGAAATTTCAACAACTACTAATTATAAACGCACACTTACAAAACAATTTATTCAAGGTAAAATTACAATACCTACACCCCGACTAAATAGATTATCCATGCAAATGATTGATCGAGTCAGGTATCAGATTCAATGCTGCATGGCTTGAAATTTAAGAGCAGAGGGTAAATTCAGGTGTCGACTTCAAACTGTCACTTAAAATTATCGTAAATATTGACAGCAATTATGGATTTCTGCCAGTGCAATGTACTTGGAGGACATACATTGTATTTATGAGGTTAACTCATTTCAAACTCACATTTTCACCATACATATAATTATAAGGGTTACCCAAATAAAAAGTGGACAATCTCAATGAAAAGAATGATTTTATTGGAGATCAAAAGAAATTTCTTTGGGAGTCGTAACACAGGCCCCATCTTTTCGGCAGCAGATCTATGCTTTCACTCTAGAAAGATAGTCGATTGATTCTTGAGGAAATTCTGCCCAGCTTCTTCAATTCATCTTCCAAGTGGAAATGTAATAAGTTCTTGAATAGCCTAGAGGTCTAGAAGTTACAGAGTGTCAAATCTGCACCATATGGTGGGTGTTCTAACATTTCCGAACGGAGTTTTTTTATATAAGTTGCCTTAATTTCATGGTAGACGTGTGGATGGGCATTATCATGGAGATCCGGTATCGTATTCTTGAACGCTTTTACACCAACTGTTCTAGATGTTTAATCTCAACTGTGCTTGCCATAGACTGCCACTATTCATCGATAGATGTCCGTTTTAAACGCTCCTCCTGCCACCAGAAACCATACTAACGCACCAACTTCACTTTCAATTAATTTCCTCTACCACTAATAAATTTCATTGTTAAACATTGTATGAGGTGCACACTTCCCAATCGTCTTTTGTGTCCCTATTTGGTGGCTCTGCAGTAGGTAGCTGCACTCATTCTGACTCAATCGCATAAGTCCACTTTCCATTTGGACAATTCTTATACAGCATTTGTTCAGAGTAAATTGTGTACGTCAAGAAAGTGCATGTTGTATACAGAAAGATCTTGTGGAAATTAAAGCCAATTACGATTTTTTAAGTGTTGTTAAAAAAGAGCAATTACTTTTGGAGAAGGAAAACTATTATGTTAAGTTAAAGCTTACTTGTATTGTTAAGAAACCAGTAATAATATTCAAGATCTATATATATATATATATATATATATATACCTACAATATCTTTTACATAACAGTACTCATGGCTGAAAACTTTGTTTTTATGTACAGATAATACTATAAGCAAGCTACGGGGTAAACTTTCTGCATTTAATGAAAGAGACTTTGGATGTCTTTCTTGACTATATAGCAGTTCAGATTGCCACCATACATTACCGAAGATGATCTGGTTGTAAGTGCAAGTGCAGTTATCGACCAGACGTGTTCAATAGGCAATAGATTGGGAAAACTAGCAAACCAAGACAGTTTCACAAAGAACAAGAATTGAACATTGCGAGTCGTGGTAACTCTAAAAGTAAGAGAGACTCCAATTTTATTTCAAGATATCTCCAGACTGAAATCCAACCATTGTAACGTTTCTAGTAAAATTTGTATTCCTATGTAAATACAAATACATTGCCATTAATGTACCCCACTCATTGCATCATTGCAGATGAAGCTCATGAGGTTTCCAGACAAAAATAATCACAGCAACGAATGACTTGGGAATATTTCACTGTGCCACAAATGTCGCTGTCTATAGTTCCAGTCTACAAATGTTTTTGTGATATATTACCTGATTTGACAGAACTATCCATCACTGCCATACACACAATATGACTGCCATCACGTACAATGGTGCAACGGGGACGGTGCAATCAGTGTAATACGTCAGTGGATGGTTAAATCTTACATTAATTCTTGGATTAATTATCTGCATCACTGTTACTTTGTTACACACAGCACGAGCATGTATTTCTGAGAATTGTAATTTGCAATCTCTTTTGGAAGTAATTCTTCCCCGATCGAATTCAGAAATGTGGTAATGTTGATCTAATTCAGACATATAACGCTTTTTTGCTCTACAAGATACCCATGTTGTCTAACTGCATTTAAATGTTTCCCTACTGAATTCCTATCGAAATGTACCCTTAATGGAAAATTAACCAAGCTTGGATGTTTTCTTATACAGTGTAAATTTGCTTATTTTAATTCATACTTGGAAAAAAGAGACAATTTTAAATACTGATTTTTGTCATTTTAACAGTCAGTTGTACTTATATAATAACTTTCTGTGATTTTATCAGGTACATCTTAAGACTTCTTGCGCCTTGGGCCCTTATTCAAAAGTAGGCCCTGTGGTTTTACACGAATGTAGGCCTCACCTATGGCCTTCAATAATAGACATTACCTTGCATACGTTGTGTCAAATACTCGTACAAACAATAACTCGAGACCAATAAATGTTTATGACTTATAATCAAACAAACCGGCTTGACCGACTGCCGCCTTTTAACTGAATGAATAATGATGGTGTATGGTGGTAGACCTAGACCTGTACGTGGACGACGGTCATCACATGTCGCCAGTTGACAACACTGGTTATATTCTCCGAAATCCCAGTTTTTTTTTGGAGAATACAACCAGAAATAACATTTGACCGTTAAAACTATTCGAAATTTGATCTTATTAAGGTTGAATCGAGAATTAGACGAGGCCCCCAATGCGGCCGAGGCCCTGGGCCGGGGCCAGTTGGCACTTGCCTTAAGACGTCCCTGATGATTACTCTGCATTATCAAACAGGATTTGTTTAAATACAATGTTTACAACACTTGTTACTTCATTTGTTCAATAAAGTAATATTTTGAGTTCAAATTGTTCGATGTGTCACTTAGAGCTCCTGAATGTGCGTTTTCTCATATTTTTTGTTCTCCCAATAGGGAGGTTTTGAAAAATAACTGTACAAATAAATGGATTAATAAATTGAAGCTTTCAATCGATGACGAATAAGGTGAATCGTTCACCAACTTTTGTGAATATTAAAAAAAAATAATTACTTTCTTGCCGTTTACATTACAGTTACGAATGTGTTTAGAAGTTTCAGTTACAGGTAAGTGCACAACTACTTTCAAATTAATTACATTTTTATAATCTCTTTTTCCAATGCCGATAAAAATATCAAAGATTTTTGATGAGTTAACAAATAGGCAATGAGCGGTTTTTTTTTTTTTTTTTTGTCTCTTTGTATAAAGTTTGGATATCTTTATATTTGCCTTTACACGCACACAATATAACTTCAAAATTTTACAATATCTTTTTCCAAATATGGCCAGTTTTTCCTAGAGGGATTTGGTAAGAAAGGCTTGAATTAATATATATTCTTATTTGTATTCTTGGTACAATAAAATATATATTACTGAGTAAAATTTTAATTTTAAGGCACAGTTTATCTCTAACACCATCTCTTTGATTACTAATTTTCCATTCTATATTTGTCTCAGAAATATCAAAGTCGTGATAACCTAGTGGTCAATGTCAAGTACTCGTGGCTGGCGTGTCAGAAATTCGAGTTTAGTGTGGCTGAAAATAGATTGTGTTGAGAGAGCCGATGCACGCAAAAATCTGTCGAGGCTCAAATGTCCTCCTGTTGGTGTGGTGTGGAAGTTAAGAGATGTAAGTGCTAACACAGGTGTCGTCCTCATCACTTGACCAAGGTTCAAAAAACGGGATCCATCGCCAGTTGCTCTCTTGTACGTTACGGCGGTACGTTAACACATGCACTCATTCACTCAGAAATATCAAAAACTAATGGTGGTGGTGGTGGGACTAATCCCCATCTGGTCTAGTGAAACTAGACCAGATCCATGAGTCCATTATCTTCAAAAGTCTAAGAACAGCAGGGGAGAAGGAACAGTCTCCTCATATGAAAACCCCAGACATTGCAGAATGTGCTGAGGAGAAAAAGGACTGATCTCACATTTGGTACAAATTGGAAAGCTTCTTTTGCCACCTTCAAAATTCATGTACCTCAGGTGACCAGTCGAAAATCGCGAGAATGCCGTCTGATACGAACTGAAACCCTTGAATCATAAGTCGGATCCAGGATGTCTTTGAAAATACCATGGGTGTACAGGAGGGACAACCCAGGATCTACATATCAATTCTTTAGCCCTGGAGTAGATCTCGGTTGACGTAAGGACCATGTGGTCTTCCGGGTCCACAGGATCACTGGCAGCTGCTTTCGCAAGATCATCCGCTTCTTCGTTCCCGGGCAGGCCTACATGAGAAGGGACCCATTGTAGATGGATAGGGTGCCGATCTGAAAGCTGCTTAAAAAGGTGTCAGAATACTCCTGCTGGTGCTGTCACCGATAGATGGCCAATTCGATAAATGTTGAATGGAAGATCGGCTGTCTGTCAGTCAAAAACCAATAATTTATGTTACTATAAAAAATCTGTCTATGTAATATGCAACAATGAGAAATATAAAATGAGATTTTTCTCTTTACTGAAAAATTAATTTCTCAAGAAATTAAAACTTATCTTGAATAAATACAGTAGAGGTTCAAGGGTTTGGCACTTCTAGTTAAATCTTGTTTAACTAATAGCGCTGTTTATTTATTCATGGATTAGTTATTTTTGATTAAGATATCGGTTGTTGTTGTGTTGTCCATGTAGTGTTAGGCTTGTCCATGCAGTGAAATCAAATTGCGTCGAATGCGTAGAAAATGGCTCCTGTTATGTCGTCGACCTTTGGTATATAAAGAAGTTTATGGTCCATTGGTTTAAAGTTTTGATGAGGAGTTTATTCAATGTAGAAGGACAATTAAAAATATGTTTAGGAGAAAGTTGAATGTCAGTTTAGTAAGGACAAGTATTATAAGTTCTTTGGCCTTCAGGGGATATTTTCATCCTTTTAAAGTATAGGTTCCCAACCTTTTTTGAACTGGGCTCCCATTTCTAGCAAATATTTCGATACCGCCCCCTCCCATTCTAGAGATCTAAGAGTGTACAATAATGGTGAAAACAAGAGTTAAGTTTTAAAAAATATTCTATTACTAATAGAATATATTTTTAAATTTTTCTAAGGTCCCATTTTTTTTACTTGCGAATCTGAAATAGCTATAGCCACAAATATAATTAAATGTGTAATATTATATATATTTAGTCATAGATAGGATATTGTTGGAATTGAAATGATACTGAATTTGTTATTCATTTAAAAGAGTGGAATAAAAGTTTTAGCTTACCTGTTATAAAGACAGGCATGGAATTTTATGATACGAAGTAATTCATAACAAACTATTGCTTTCAAAATAAATAAAAATGGACAGTTTCAGCCTTTAAAGAATCACTAAATTCCTGGTTAACATATTTAATTATGTTTCTAGGATAATATATGTAATTAAATTCAGTGGACGGAACATTTTTCCTACTGCTCACAGACAAAGACAACACGTGCACTACAGAAATTAAAATACGCTATAACATTCAATGTAATGTAAGTCTGAATGTGATGTAATCTTTAAGTTTTTCATCCACTTCACGAACTACCGAAATATGTGAATTTTTGTACATGTGATATAGAGAAATGGTTTAAATACATACAATCAACATAAGTAAACAGTATTAAAGTTTACATTTGTTAGTACATAATCAGTGTGTTTTTTTTAAGTCTTTTTAGACTACATTTGGTTAATCTACCCAAGCCGCTCCGTGCCATGTCAACACCCCCTAATTTTCTTTGGGTCTTTTATTGCCCCCCTGAAAGCCTCAAACGCCCCACGTTGAGAACCTATGCTTTAAAGTGTCTTGTACCTAGTCTGTCTATGGTGATTGAAATTACGTGATAACACAATTAAGGTCTGGAATTAAGTGTTTCTTAACTGTATAGGAGGTGAGTTTACGTCTGGCTATTGGATAAGCATCAGTAAGAGAAAGGCTATTGGAAAGTTGAGGGAAATTTCGAGCCGCATTGACAAGGTTGTCAGCCTGCTCATTGCTGAAGATGTCTACTTGGGCATCCATTGCAAAGTGCTCTTTGAGCTGCAGCTATTAATGAGGACAATTATATCCTGCGTCAATTGATAACTGTCCCTCTGGATCACCTGAAGCGGAGATCTGGAGTCTGAGAACCGTAAAATGCCACTGGAACTTTCAATTGTTTTGTTGTGGTAACTAACCAAAGTTCCTTTAATGGCCATAAGCTCACACATGAAGTCTGAGGAATTCTATAGGATTCAAATTCACTATTTGTGTGAATGAAATAAATTCCAGCACCACCTTTATCAAGGTCAGCTTCAGCGCAACAATTCAACCTTTAATTAAGGTTTACTTCAACTGTCTCTAATCTCCTTCCATATAATAAGCAGGCTATTCTAGAAAATCGACTACATTCTGCCTTCGGAAATAGCTATCAAATAAGGCAAGTTTAAAGATATTTTTTCCATACTTTGAGATCTACTTGATAATTATCTACCCTAACTTAATACTCTTAGAAATAAAATGAAACTTTTTTAAAAATTCTAAAATTCTCTTTAAAGTTCTGAATTTGTGGAGATATTTTTTGGGTCTGACACTTCTCAAAAGCGCGATTAATGGTTTTATTAAAGACCGAATATTGTTCTAGGAAGATTTTCCCGTTATTAGATAAAAACAGTGGTTTTATGAAGTAAAATAATAATTTTCTAACCGAATGAAATTAAATAATTTAAAAAAACCTTAAAAGTAACTATTATATCTAATCAAACATTCTTACGACAACTTGATTCTACAATGGTTCATAATAATCCAGATCAAATCCCATCATCTATTAAATTTGTTTTGATCGTGGATGAATTCAGGAACATTTATTTCACAGGGGAAGAAGAGAAACACCATGTTGCTGATTCCGAGGGGACAATAGAGAATATCTCTCGCAACAACCCAGAGAATACCCGAGTGGGCCATTTCCAGTTCCAGTTTCCTTTGTTGCCTGATTTAAATCTACACCGAATTTATTCCTTCGAATGACCAAAAAGTGACCAGCTCCCCACTAAATAAATAATTTATTTATTTAAAAAAATACAAGTACATCCCCAGACTTTAGCGTGACTCGAATGCAAACCATTACGATAGCAAAAGCTGAACTATAAATATTTTTCTTCCAGTGCGGAAGAGCAGCATTTGGGATATTTTACGTTACCTCTAGTAGAATATGAACGTGGTTTTCTGGGTAGGTTTGTTAGGTCTCTGAGGAGGTTGAGTTTTTTTTAGAAAGAAAAATTGTCCCGAATGAATGGCTTATAAACTCCCGAAAAATATGCTGGATGTTTTTGGATGTGAATAAAGAAGATCACAGTTGAGCTGTGTACCTATTGCGGGAAAATTACACATTCATTTCGGGAAAATTGAATTAAATTATTTTAAAAAATTAAAATAAAGAAACACGAAGAGAATATTTGGTAATTTATATAAATAAATGGTTATTTATTTTAATTATTAACATTTTTTTTAAATTTATTTTTAGCAATTACGGAAGAAAAAACTCCGTGAATTAATAACTTTCCTCTTATATATTTCAAATGTTCTTTTTTGAATTCTTGCAAAATATCAGTATTCAGAAATAACTCTTATATTAAGTGTTCTCTTATACTTTTCTGATCATATAAAAACATATTTCAATATTTATGAATATCAGGTGCAGTTAAATCCACCCACATCGCAACTACTGAACTGTTTGTTAGCCAACATTTATTCGTAAATAACATTCGTAAAAAGGTTATACATTAGTTTCAAAAAATTTGCAAGCTCCCAAATGATAAATACTGGAGGAATTACAATTTTAACAATGATAAAAATTTAAGACACAAGTGGATTTCAATCAAATTGGTTATCAATTATCAATAGATCTAAACCTTGTTCGAGAACTGAATGAAAGGACTGTGTCTTTGTGTCCTCATGAATACGGTGACTTCTGTGTATATCTTGAACTTGACGAGAAAATAGATAAGAGTGAGATGTTTTCTGCTCAGATTAGAGCCATTGCTTATGAAATTATTGAGAGAAGATGTCCCAGAAACCTCTTAACCCATACACATTTACATTTATGAATCCACCCTTTACATTTATGAATCCATGATTGATTGAGATACTGGAACTAATGCAGGAGTCTATTGTAACCTTTTTCATTCTTGAGAGAAGATGCTCCAGTAACTTTTTAACCCATGTTTACACCGATGGATCCATGATTGAGTGATGATATGGACAGATTTTTCTTCTTTTTGTAACTTCTTAACCTGTTACCGATGATCATATTGATGAGATACTGGAGTAATGCAGGAGTCTATTGTAACCATTTTTCATTCTTGAGTGAAGATGTTCCAGTAACTTTTTAACCCATGTTTATGCCGATGGATCCATTATTAAGTGAGATACTGTAACTAATGCAGGAGTCTATTGTAACCATTTTTCATTCTTGAGAGAAGATGTTCCAGTAACTTTTTAACCCATGTTTACATCAATGGCTCCATGATTGAGTGAGATACTGGAGCTAATGCAGGAGTCTATTGTAACCATTTTTCATTCTTGAGAGAAGATGTTCCAGTAACTTTTTAACCCATGTTTACAACAATGGATCCATGATTGAGTGAGATACTGGAGCTAATGCAGGAGTCTATTGTAACCATTTTTCATTCTACAAGGCAGTGGGAGAGATACTACCAATTTTGATGGTGAAGTGAGGATATATTTATTGATTTGAATCAATTAAGCACTCGAAAGAGTAATTTTTCTCAGGCTGTTATTTTGTTTTATAGCAAAGACACTTCTCAGGCTATCTATTTTGCAATTCCAAACAAATTTATGAATGTAAATAGGTTCTCAACACTTTGGATGACTCGATAGTCTGAAGTGGATTCCTGCTAATTGTGGCATCGAGGGAAAGGAAAGGGCCGATTTCCTGGAAAAGAAGGAAACGACTATTCTATAAACTCCTAATAACCATATACTTTTAGTTCTACACACACAACACACAAAAACCTCCTAATTAAACTAGAATTCAAGCGAGGGGATTCTTCTTACCTATCAACTGAAGCTAAGGGGAAAGCCAGGAAGATTCTCACAAGTTCAAAGCCAGTTATCCAGATTTTCTTCGTCCTGTATCCGTGGCGATATTTCAATATTTGACTGGTCACGATTGTTTGACTGACCATCTTTTTAAAATTCGACTAAAGGACACTTCAGTCTGTGCTCTTTGTAACTCTGAATAGTCCATGGATAAATCCATTGACAAATGCACTGCACTATTTTCTTTTCTTTCTATTGTTCTTAAGTTCTGGGAAGCTAAATTGAGACTAATGGCCTAGTGCCAAATGTCTGGCATTTACAGTCCACTCTTGATAATTCGAAGTTGAAGGGACCAATGAAAAACTTCGAATTATCAAGAGTTCGAATTATCTAGAGGGTAGGAAAAAGCTCCCAAAATACACGAAGAGAAATTTATTCTGACATATTTAAATTTGAAAAACTATGCAATAAAGCAACAATTGCATATATGTGTAAAATTATTATAAAGTATTTTTAAGAAGTACATATTGTATACAATATAAATATTATACTGAAGTTAAAAGTCTCCTGTACTCGTATTAAAAGAATACATTTATGTTTTTAAAATAAATATTAAAAGATTATAGACTGTACATAAAAAAAAATTTTAACAAAACATCTGCTATCTTTTTTGTTTTTTGTTTTATGGCATTCAATCCAACTTTGTCAATAGAATTTTCTAGAATAAATAAAGATAGAAAAATGTCCGCATCAACATGATTTTCAAGGAAAAAGTTGTGTAGCTTGCTTAGTGACACTTTAACTTATGTCAGAGTTATCGGAGTCACCTCTGATGGTCATCAAAGGTACTACGTTACAGGGGAGACAAGCAGAAATACTACAGCAAAAAATATGTAAGGTACAACCTATTTGCTACAGGACTATATATAACAGTGAGTTTTTGAATTGTTGAGAGTTTTATTATATCACTTCGAATTATCGCGCGTTGTATTCCGGCCAGCCACAGATT
This sequence comes from Trichonephila clavata, assembly GCA_019973975.1. Lineage (NCBI taxonomy): Eukaryota > Metazoa > Arthropoda > Arachnida > Araneae > Nephilidae > Trichonephila > Trichonephila clavata. The sequence goes on from BMAO01017210.1 coordinate 105,603, forward strand.
TTACTTCGAAATATTGAGTGTACCAAAACGTATTGTTTTAGTTCGAAATATCAAGAGTTTTTCTAGGGGCTGAGTATATACTTCTAATTAGCGAGAGGTTTATTATCGAAGGTTTGAATTATCGAGAGTAGACTGTATATATAAATATTTATGAATATTAAAATAAATTCCTAAACATGATAGACATGCTGCCTTAAAACTTTTTAATGCCATTCTTTAAAAACTTATTGTACTTTATATTTATGTTAATAATTTGTTCTTTTATGAATAAATATGATTCAATATCTAAATAATCTTGAGTATCTGAAATTCGAACTCATGTAAAGCAACCTACTAGAACGTGGAAAATGGAGGCGATCAATCTGTATTGCATATCATATCTTAAAAGAAACTGCTAATGTAATTTCGAGTATTTGTGTAAACGTATGCTCACAGCCTGTAACAATTTTAAAAATCAATTTTAGCTTTTGATAAATGTGATAATGGAATCCTTATAAATAAATAACTCTCATTTAAGTACAGTAAAGTGTTTCTTTTAATAATCTGCAACATTTATTAAACAGAATTTTTATTTGAAATACTAGTGAAAATAATTTTTTTAATATTGCAAATTGTAATGCGTATCAATAAGCATATTATTAAGGCCATTAAAATTATGTTACCAAAAAGTACAGAATTTGTATTAAAATATATACATTTCTTACATTTTTCACAAGAAATAATCAATTTTTCTTTCAAATTTGTTTCAATTTTTCACATAAGGGTTACATTTAAACTAAACAGTTTCGAAGAAGCGAGTGTTTTACTCTAAAGGTGAAGAAGTGTAGTTGGAAAAAAAATTGTCATGTATTTTACTTTTTTTATTGTAATGCAAGTAAAATCTTCGCCAGCATTTAAGAACTTTAAAGTCAATATAGTAAATGAAAGCCTTATAGAAGTGAATGTAATTTGATATCTCATTATACATTTGCATTATTTCATACACAAGAAAGTAGAAAATAATGCATTGTGTGTATGAATATAAAATATTACTTCAAAATTTAGATTTCCCCATATTATGTTCAAAATTATCTGTTTTTTAAGATATTTTCATTTGTTTTAATTCTCTACTTTAATCCTTGATTTGTTCGATGGAAAAAATTAAGTAACATTGATTATATTATTGTATTCAAATATAGAAAAACGGCAGTGTAGTATTTAAAAATTTTCCTGTTCCAAATCATTCGCAAATTACATTAAAAGATTTTGCCCTTTTATTTATAGTGAGGTTTTTCGATTGGGAAAACTGAAGATATATATATTAATGTTTAAAAATTTTATCTTCAAATTTTTATAGCGAAGCTTAAAAAACTTTTAATTAAAATGCATAATAAAAATTTATTTTTGAAATATTTGTTGTTGGTATTTATATGCATATATCATGCAATTATTTTTTATCATCTCTTCCTCCTCAATCTTTGTACAGATTCCAAATAGCATACATTAAATTTTATAAAAAAAAAATTAAATACCTAACTTATTTAGTTTTATTAACTATAAATAAGCAAAAACAAAAATAGTTTAATGTAGTGTGAATTGATGTAGTCTACGAACTGCACGAGCACTAATGGTGACAGATTGAGTTATTCCCTACCGTGGTCAAATGGTAAAATCTCGAATATCTTCCAAATATACGCGTGAATACATATTTCTCAAATATTGTGACGATTTCGAGGCACACAACTGAAAAGTCAGCCCCTTTTTGTGGATAGGATAACGGAGTTCCTAGGCCCACGTGCACCCCTAACGATTGTGAAGTTCTGTTATCGCCCGGAAGCCTTTGATACCGTGAGTAACTGGAGGGTTCAATGGAGCACTTAGTCCTTGTTAGGATTCTAATCTCTTGTCATTGGATTATGAGTAACGGTAACGAAATCTATTTTTGCCCAGTGTAAAATATAATAATTGAAATATGAAAAATTTTACTATTGAAGATTAATAAAAAAGAAATACTTTCCAGATAGAATTAAGTTAAAATTAAATAAAAAGCTCTTTTAAGAGCTCCAAAACATGAGAAAAATGAAATCTGGAAGAGGGTGGTGGTATCCTAGCCAATCCAGGAGCAGCAAACGTCCGAGGCTCCGCATGGGAAAAATTATACTTAAGAGTGAGAGAATTTTAGTAAGAATGAGAGGCAGTGATCTGATTGGCCGAGACAGGAGTTTGGCTAATTCAGTATTCATAGGTCTGAGATTGACACCGTGAGAAACTTGACCCCGCCCACGAACAGGATGTAACTCGAGGATATAGGGGTGACCGCCCCTCCATCCGAACAGGCTAGACAGGGGTCAGCGGAAGTCCTTTGGAAAACATCGCAGAGAACGTTGTGTTGTCCCTCACAAGCATCAGATTTTGGACTCTAATGAGCTAACCAATCTTTTTAATAACTTCAATGTATATATAGTAATTAATAGCTGTGACGTAAGTAAACCAAATATTTAAATGTATAATATAACGCTACCATTATTTTTCTCAAGCGTCACAATATCTTAAAATTATTTTAGTTCTCGAATGAATATGGAATTCATGTTACTAAATATAATTTTTTAAATTAGAAGCCTTATGAAGAGCAAAATAAATTGTTACAAATTTATTTGTAACATTCAGTGCTTGCTGGCCATTACACTAATTTTTGTTCATTAATTCACTAAAATAGCATTTTTTTTTATTTCAGCATTTTAGAAATTGTAAAGAAAACACATGATTCAATTTATTTATTTTTTTACATCATGTTGAGTAATTTTAGTTTTATATCAATTCAAAATTATCACTATTATTATATGTGAAGGTTCTTCTTTCCTGCATCAAATATTATTAACGACAAATGCAAATAAAAATGTCAAATAACTCGTCAATGATTGGTTTATTTGGTTTTTGAAGAAAATAGGGCCATTCAATTCCTGGCCTTTCCCAGATGATCCGCATCAGTAAGTGAAAAAGTAACTGTTGCGTTTGTGGGACATTTTGTGAAGGTAATAATGTCTCATTTCCTCTCTTACTTTTCTTCCTGAAACAAACTAAACTTGGAGACAGCTAACCTAAGCCCCACCACTAAAGCCAAACATTCTCTCACCTCTTTTATCATCCAGACCCCCAACAGCGAAAATCAAGGGACGAAAGTGTGGAATATAAATTGTCTGTGAGAAAAAGTTGCTGTCACTAGTTCGTCATCATTTTTCCCAGTTATCCAGCAGAAACGGAAGACACTTTCCCGCTTCTCTTTGCCTTGAAGGCCATAATAGTAATGGTGCGGCATAAATTCTTTCGTGATATGGAAGTTTAATTTTTTATACATGGAATATTTTCTGAAATTCTGGAGACAATACATGGGAGAAATACGAAGGAAAGATATTTCTTTTTCTTTGATTGAACAGCGCTGGAAAAAAGATCACAATGCTGTAACAAATAGAATGAATGAGAGATTCTTACGTGTATTTGAATATTAAGTCTCCATTTTGGGGAAAAGGTGAAAATTCTAATAATTTTAACATTCATGGATAGAAGAGATGCTGATTTTAAATTTAAGAGTCTAAAAAAATAATGTAAATTACTACATGAAAGTAAAAGAAAAATTTTTTTCAAAAAATTAGGTTTGGAAGATAAGTAGAAAGGATAATGTTAAGAAGCTGCATATTGATTATATGATAAAAATACAATTCAACTTATTTTAAACATACTCGTTTAAAAGAGACTAAATTATATATATACAATTTTAACTCTTAAAAGACCATTTTCGAGAGATGGGAGTTTAATTTTTTTATGCATGGAACTGTTTCTGGTATGTTGGAGGTAATATATATGGGAAACAGATGAGGATGTGTCTTTTTTCCCTTTGGTTGTATAATAGTTGCAAAAATATCATGATTTTGTAACAGAGTGGTGGAAATCTTTAACGTCTTTTTGAGTTTTATGTCACCATTGCTGGAAAAAAAATTCTAAACATTTTACCATTTAAAAATAGCTAAGATCCTGTTTTTACATTTACGAGTATGAAAATAGGAAAATTATACGGATTAATGTACGATGGTAATATATTTTATTTCAAGAAATTAGGCTTAGGAGGTTAGTAAATAGAATAAATTAAAGCATAGGTTCCGAATCTTTTTTGAACTGTCGACCCCTTTTCTAGTGAATATTTCGATACCGCCCCCTCCTACTCTAGAGAAATAAGAGCTACATAATACATGGTGAAAAAAAACAAGAATTAAATTTTTAAAAAATTAATTAAATTTTAAAGACTCATTTTTCAATTAATTTTAAATTTCCTATTTGTCAATTAATTCAATTTAAGACCCATTTTTCATTATTTTTTAATTTAATTTTTTTTAAAGAGCCAATTTTTTTTTACTTACTTATCTAAAATAGCTATTGCCACAAATATATTTAAATGTATTATATATTTTAGTCATAGATAGGATATTGTTGGAATTGAAACGCTACTGAATTACTTCATTTAAAAGAGTAGAATAAAAGTTTTAGCTTAACAGGCAGGGGTTTTGATGGAACGAAGCAATTCATAATAAACTATTGCTTACAAAACGAATATAAATTCGAAAGTTTCAGCCTTTAAAGAATCACACGTTAATTTCTGGTTAACATATTTAATTATCTTTCTTGGATAATATACCTAATGAAATGCAGTGGACGAAACATTTTTCCTGCTGCTCACAAAAACAACACGTGCACTACCGAAATTAAAAAGTGCTGTATTATTCAATTCAATGTAGACCTGAATAATATAATCTTTAAGTTTTTCATCCACTTCCCGAACTACCGAAATATGTGAATTCTCGTACATGTGATATAGAAATGATTTATAAATACATACAATCAACATAAGGTAAACAATATTAAAGTTTACTTTGTTAGTGCATAATCAGCTTGTTTTTTAGGCTTTTTTAAGAATATATTTGGTTAATCTGCCCATACCCCTCCGTGCCATCTCAACACCCCCTAATTTTCTCTGTGTATTTTACTGCCCCCTTGAAAGCCTCAAACACCCAAAAGGGGGCGTTATCGCCCCCGTTAAGAACCTGTGACTTAGAGGATTAAATATTATTAATCTGTAGTATATTGATTATGATAAAAAAAAATACCACGTTCCATATTTTAAAAAAAATAGTTTAGAAGAGGCTAATTGCACTATCTAAACCCTTTATAAGGTCCTTTTTTTTCTAGTAATGTTAGTGTTATTAGAATATTGTGAGATTGATTTCTAAAAAAAAAAAATTGAGTTTATAACTTAAAACTAACTTGATTTTTAAGACCATTTTTTGGTGGAAGTATATTTCCTACAGTCCACTACAATCCAAAGGTATTGTGTGTTTTCATTTCTTTTTATATCGCCTTACATAATGTTTATAAAATATAATTTTCAAATACTAAAATCTACAAAAGTCATTATAAACCCGGGAGCAGTCGCGCGGGGCACAGAATCACACCAGGCTTACGAAACCTTTATTTCTGGGAAAACTGTCTGTTTATTACCAATGATCTTGTCAGTATCATCCTATATGACTATATGAACTAAATTTATTCATGGGAACCTAAATGTATTTGGTGTATATCCTTTTCTTTTTTTCGGGGGTGGGGCGGAGTGAGAACTTTTTTTTACTATCTTAAGATACTTGGGGTGACTGAGTTCCCCACTTTTGTGTTCCAAAATATATTCTAAGGAAAGTCTACATTTTCCCCCTGTGAACGACTAAGGGTTAGATTGCTGTATTTTATGATTCATTTCGGTTTATAAATGTGAATGAAAAGAATCTTAAAAAAAGGAATCGCCATTTGTGATCTCTATTAGATGAAGTTGAAACTTCGGAAAACGAAATTGCTGCTCCCAGCAATTATTCACAGTAGATACATTCTGTTTAAGTTATAAGGAATTTACATCCCTTCTTCGCTGTAACCCGGCTAGAGGTGTGGAGGGAACTAAATGATCAGACGATATGATGAATTTAAATTATTTATTTATCACTATATTTAACTCAGACACATATAACACTTTAAATAAGATAACTTGATCAGTCAGAGCACGGGGGTGAGACGAGATGCGTGGGGAGAATATAGACAATAATGCAGATCTATCATTAGCATAACTTTATACAGAACTTGTTTAATTAATGACCTTACTAATAATTTAGCACTTTAACATGAACTTGATGAAGGATCACAGTACCTGAACTCTAGCGGTTTTCTAATCCTTGAGTTTACTTTAACAGGGCTCCAACAGTTGAACCAAGCACTTTCTTAAAATTTCAACTTCTCGCTTCCTACACTGTTTAGGTATACGTTTCACTGCCGATTTACCACACTTTCATCTATCCATAATCCCCAATTCACTTCTAAACTATTTTCACTTCACAAACTCTCAATGTCGTGAATACAAACTATATATATTAAACTTAATTTGTGCGTAATCGCACGCTTTCTGTCTTCGGAGAAAGTTGGTTGAAAAAATGTTTCCCCAAAAAGAATTTCCCAGAGGTTAATAGAAGGAACCGTATAGATCCGTCACAAAGTCTTTTTGCAATATCGTGGATAGGAAGTCCTCCTTCTCGCAGTCCTATGACCTCGTTCAAACACAGTGAGCTGTTGATAGTTACTTATTCGTCTTCTTAAGAGCATTCTTTCCAACATCAACTCAATATGTCAAATTTTACAGACAAATAACTCTCAAGAACTTCACAGCAAACATTTAAAGCAACACTGATTTGTGAGTCCTTAGTGTCGCTACTAGCGCCACATTTAAGCGCGAAGCACGAAATTTGAATCGATGTCATCTTGCAGAGGTATAAACACGCCTACGAAATTTCATTTATCAAACATAAGTCTTTCTTTGTGTTGGAATTTTTTTTCCGTCAATGTATTTCTAAATACAGCTTATTTTTATATTTCTCTGTATTAAAAACAGTTTTTTTAGCTCCCTTTTAAGGTTATCTATACAAATAAATAAAATTGAAGTGTCTGTTTGTAATTTCAAATTAGCAGCTTTTTACTTAATGCACTAAAAGTATATACGGTACTCATAACAGAAAACCAATTTTTAAAATTTTTGTCTGTCTGTCTGTCTGTCTGTCTGTCTGTCTGTCTGTCTGTCTGTCTGTCTGTCTGTCTGTCTGTCTGTCTGTCTGTCTGTCTGTCTGTCTGTCTGTTCCGGCTAATCTCGGAAACGGCTGGTGCGATTTTAAAAATTCTTTCACTAATGGAAAGCTACATTAACGGGGAGTGACATAGGCTATATTTTATTCCTGTATTCTTACGGGAACGGAAACTATACGGGTGAACGTGAAACTGAATGCCAAGATGAACGCCAAATTGAACGCCAAGCTGAGCTAATGAAGTCTTTGTTTTGGTTACTGGCGACCGATGCTCTTCAATGAGACATAATAGTGTTACGCGCACATGATAATACGCTGACACGTGCCATAATTGTTTTTATGATAGTTATCTCACTGTTCAGTTAAGTAGAGCATCGGCTGTTTCGGATGCACTTTCAAAAATAATAAATCAAGGCTTCATAAGCAAAAAGCAGTGCAAGAAATAAAAAATTGATAAGTTTTACGGTTAGTTTTAATCCTTTCTTTTTTTTTTTTTATTTACATTTTTAGTCACATTTAAACAATAGTTATTATAATCCCAATCTATATCTATACAAAAAAATAAAATTGAAGTGTCTGTTTGTAATTTCAAATTAGCAGCAATTGTTTGCGGGGGGTGGGGGTTTAAGGGGCGTTAGAAATTCCGATTTTTAAGTTATTAGACGTACAGTCTTGAAACTTAGTAAGTAGATTCCTCTCATAGGGTAGAGATACGCTACAAAATGGGTTTCGTGAAAATTGCCCTCAAGTGGCGTTGCGGGACTTAAGGGGCGTTATAGATAATTATTTCCATTTTTAAACTATTAGACGCACAGTCTTTATATTTGATAAGTAGATTTCTTTTATAGAGTAGAGATCAGCTATAAGAAGGTTTTGTGAAAACAGACCTCTAAATGGCGTTGCGGGGGATTTAGTGGCGTACTATATAAATATTTTCGTTTTTAAACTACTTCACCTCCCTGCTTGAAAATTGGTAGGAATGTTTCTTTCATGGAGTAAATATCCGCTACAAAACAGGTTTGGGAAAAATTGACCCCCAAGGGGTGTTAAGGGCAGATATAAATAATTATTTCTATTTTTAAACTATTAGACGCACAGTTTGAAATTTGGCAAGCAGATTCCTCTCATAGGATAGAGATACACTACAAAATATGTTTTGTGAAAATTGACCCCTAGGCCGCGTTGCGGGGGTTCAAGGGGCGTTATTGATAATTTTTTTGCATTTTTAATTTATTGGACGCACAGTCTTCAAATTTTGCTAAGCAGATTCCTTTCATAGTGTGCAATTCCCCTACAAAATTGGTTTTGTGAAAACAGACCCAGAATTGGCGTTGCGGGGCCTCAAGTGGCGTTATAGATAATTATCCCCATTTTTAAACTATTAGATGTAGAGTCTTGAAATTTGATAAGCAGATTCCTTTTGTAAAGTAGAGAACCGCTACAAAATGGGTTTCGCGAATATGAACTACTAAGTTTAATTTCGGGAGATTAAGAGGCATAATTGATAAATATTTCCATTTTAAACTATTTGATCATCCTGCTTGAAAATTGGTAGGCATGTTCCTTTGATGGAATAGAGTTCCTCTAACAAAGAGTAAAACGAAAATTGACCCCAAGGAGGGTTGCGAGGGTCAAGAGGAGTTACAGAAAAAAATTCCTGTTTTTAATTGTTAGACCCATATATTTGAAATTTGTTAAGCATGTTTCTTTTGTTGAATAGGGATCCACTAAGAATGTATTTTAAGCAAATCAAGTTTTGGGGGGGTGCAGGGGGTTACTGGGACGTATTGACGAAAAAAAATTACTTTTTTCGAGCTACAAGGACTATAATAATGAAATTTGGTTTGCATTTTTCTTTTGTTGAGTTGAAATCCGCTAAGAGCGGTTATTTTGGAAAACGGCTCTCAACAGGATTACGGGGATATTGATAGTAAAACTTTTGTTTTTTCTGTTTGATTAAGACTTGAAATTTGGCTTGCATGTTCAATTTACGGAGTAGAGATCCACCGAAAATTGGTTTTGCGGGAATCCACTTGGTTTTTGGGTTACGAAAGAGCAAACACCATTCTATGCTTCAATTTTAGAGATTTTTAGAAAACACAAATTAGATGAGTTCTGCCCCCTTTGTTTTATCAACAGGCGACAGTTACCGGTATAAGTATATTTCTCAACAATCGAATTCTTAATGCAGGACTTAGATATCAATAATTTATACATATATATAAGCAGTAAAAATTTATAAAACATCATGAAATTCCCAGCGAAGCGGGCGGGTAACAGCTAGTAAATTTATATAAACTTAGGAATACCTTTTTTCTTAGTTTTAATTTCATAAAATCGTAATTAGTAGTAACTGTTGTCATAGAAGAATTGAAAAGTAATGTAGAAATAACTGGTTGCCACGTTATTTTAACTAAAAATTAAAGACAAAAACAACATATTTATTTGTATTACCCTGCGTATAATCTCCCTTATCTCATTTTTGTACCTTTTTTTACATTCAAACTGAAAAACACTTCTTAAAATATCTTAATACAGATTTAAGGCTAATTGTATATCTGAAGCACTTGTTCAATTTAGATAAAAACGAAACAAATCTTAGTGTTTGTTCCATTTATTTTCAGACGCATTTAAAATAATAATGATTGCTATAAGTTGATTTAGGCAAAGTTATTTCTTGCTAAAATATGATGTGTATGAAACATTCTCCGAATTTTATCCAGCTGTGATTAAGCTTCTGTCCAAGTTTAAGTGGACATTAGTAAAATTTGATAAGTGAGAGAGATAGTTTCGTAAAAACACACCCTAAAAAAGGAGTCAGACAGAGTACGAATACTCTACAGCTTTTGAATTTACGTCAGCTAATACAGATATTTTTAACTGTACCCTGCCAAACTTGAATCGATACTTGCAATGCGATATAATTCACTGCAAAAAAATTTTATAAAGCTCTGACTATTATTGACTGATTTTTAATGTATGCACAACCAATAGTTGCTATTTCCATTTTCGGTTTATTGTTTGAAGAAACGATGAAATTACATATTCTATCGACTAAAAAGGGTTATCAATGCGTTTGAAAGTCTCGAATGAATCCAAATTGTACGAACTCTTTCCTCTGTGAGGTTTAATATGTGATTGATCTCCACTTTTCTCCCAGTGAAGCACTAAAAGGGGAAGTCTGAATCGTTTATCAAAATCAGCCAACATGTTGGCGAAGACAATAACCAATATGCCATCATGTCTGTAAACGAGGAAATAAGATTCTGGCATTACGGAAGCCAGACGTTATAACTGACGGGATAAAAAAAGATATATGTAGAGAGTTGTACAGGCAATAACAGTCAAGTCTAATACAGTGAAAATCGCTCAATACGAAACTGGGGGAATGAAATATTTTTTCGTGTTAAAAGAATATGATGTTAAAGGATATTGTAAAATGCTTATACAAACAAACATGTGTGCGTGCATGCGTGTATTTAGCAAAGTTAAGTTTATAAAAGTTTATTACAGCACATTTTACTTGCATAAATATGTTTATATGCATGCATTTAATAAAAATCAATTAAACAAAAACATTCACAACAACTTAATGAAATTAATACAAAGTGTTTTTGAAAAATAAAATATTCATTGAGTTTTTGGAAAGAAATCTTGATATTTTTCATTTCATTGTCGTTTTTAGTGTCAAATTGTCCACAAATTGTTCGATGTCGTCTATTTGGTTATTCATTTCACTAATGGAATGTGAGTCTTAATAGTCGCGCATTTTTTTTTCAATGTGTACCTTCCTTTCGGATGTTTTTGGGGGGCGTTTGTAGGAGTGGAGTGCAAAAGTAGCTTAGATAAGCAAAATTGTAGATCGTGTCACAGACTATTCCGAGGGTATTTCGATGCCAAGTTAGCCCCTTTGTCCGAACCTGGGACCCCTCTCCCTCTGTTCTGCGCGTCTTTAGGTGTGGGGGGGGGGGAACGAAACATCACCAACAAACGCCATAATAACAAATAGATTTATTCAAGTTCTGAACAAACATTTAAACAATCACAAGTTTAACTTTAAGAAGAAACCTAGGAGTGATCTCTAAAACGCCGATTAATCCTAATACTCAATTCTAAGTAAACCTGACTACCAGAAATGGATAAGGAGAACAATCACTAATGAACCTCAGGCCGATTCTAAATCTACTATCTTAAAGCTTCAATCTAATAACTTAATCTCATAAATTACACCTTTTAAACACACGCTAATTTTGTGAAGTAAATTCTCCAGTGTTCAACTTACTTGACAGCTTCAAGGCTCCTTCTCCCTCCTACATCTACAAAACCTATATATATATATACATATATATATATAGACTTTATATAATCGAACTAATTAACATATATCTATCTCATGTTTTTCTTGAAAGGCTGTGAATTAGTATAAATGCTAGCCCCAAAGTTTCCCCAAGAGGATTAGACAGAATATCTCAAGAATAGCCCCGTCACAAAATGCATAGATGTTTTTTGGGATTGTTGTATTATTTCGTGTTAACCGATATTTCGCCTTAAGCGTTTTCGCATTGAATGTATTTTATTATTATTAAAAAAATTATTATTGGACCTTTTCTGGAATAGTCAAGTAATATGGAATAAGTTGTTTAAACGATTTTAAACCATTTTGCTGACTCTTGTCAACGACGCTTTGAATTACCGCGTCACTTGTGCCCATACATTCCTATACAATAAATGATTATTACAATGCCATGTGCTTACCCTTAAAGTTTGTACCGTGAATTTGGGATCACCCTGTATGTTTACGTCTTTTATTATGGAATACTAGGTGTTTCATAATAACCGACACGCCATTTTGGAAAAAACACCTTTAAACTGAAGCACAAAACGTTGTCAGCTAAGAAACGACTACAGTATTACACAAACTGCAATAATTCTTTTAGTGTTTTTTAAGCTTAACTTTAATGCTCAAGTCATGTGTGTACTAGAAGGCTAAAATGTTTGAAAACTTATCTGCAAAAACTTTTGAAAATCGCTGAACACATTTTGTTTTATAGCACTTTTGTTGGTTTTATGGCAACAACAACTGGTCATCTCTTACTGCCATGTATCATGAGAGTCTTTCTTCAGTAGTTCAAGGTTTTTTCACGCATTAGCAGCTACAAACAGAACCAAAACTTTGGTATTCCATTTTACCCGACTATTCCAAAACACCAGATTCTCATCTACATAGAAAGGAATAAATCAGTGCGCATGTCCGTTTTTGTTCAAATTAAAACTAAAATATAGTTAAAAAAGAGAGAATCTCACCAATCGTCACAAAAAGACTCAATAATTTATTTTCATATAAAATGTATTATAAATTCCTCCTTCATTATTTTAAATTGTGAAAAGAATATAATACACACAGTTGTGACGGATCTAAACGCGTTTCTACTAGTTTCTTCGTTTCCCTTTAAATCAAAATATTTATTCCAACCAACCTTCATCGAGAAATCAAGCGTGATTTATGTAAATGAGGAATATTATGTAAATTCGGTTTTCGCGAGTTGAAGGGGAGTGAAGTGAGAGGTCAAGTTAAGTTAAGTGAAGTAAAGTGAAGCAAATGAGCTGTCGGCACGTAGCTGTTGACAAGTTAAGTGAAGTTGATACGTTTGATGTGTGCAAAGAGAAGTGGTTAGTAAAAATTGAAAAGCAGTCGAATTAAATATTACGAAGCGTGGAGCCATCGTCATTTGATCCAGCTAAAGACAGTGTCTGAAGTTCTCCGTGAAGGTACCGAAGCATTAAAGAATCAGGTATCGTTAAATTAATTAAAAGCTGATTATTAGTGTGCGGCGTAGTTGTAAATGAGCGTATTGTAAATGAGCATATCTTAGACTCAGTTGAAGTTCTGTAATATTATCACCGCATGTAATATCTCACCTCTGAACTATACCATTGTTTATATACCTTAATTAGAATTGTGCTGTGTCTGTTTCATAATAAGTAATAAGAATTAATAAATCAATTTAGATTGGAATAATGTCTGTGGATTATTTAGTTCTTCTTACACACCTAACCGAGTTTACAGATAGACAGGAGGGTTCGTATGTAAGGGGTAACTACAGGTTATCACACAGTTCTCCCAAAATTGGATGCGCAATTTTTACTCAATAGTTCCAACAGCTATTTTTATATTTCCTATTCACTTCCAATATACACTGCCGAATGTTTCTCGGGAGTTTCTAAACTTTTCACTAGCACAACCAACTTTCTCCATACTCAACCTCCTCAGAGACCCAACAAAACTATCCAGGAAACAGCCCTCATATTCCACTAGATGTAACTGAGAACATCCCAAATATGTTCCTTCTCACCGAAAGAAAAATATTTATAGAATTCTGTTTCTCTCCTTTCGTAATGATTTGCATCCGAGTTACACTAAAGTCTGTGGGTGGTAGCTGTATTTTTTTAAATAAATAAAATTTTCGTTTAGTGTGGAGCTGGTCCCTTTTCGGTCATTCGAGGAATAAACTCGGTGTAGATTTAAATCAGGCAGCACAGGAAACCGGAACTTGCAATCGCCCACTTGGGTATTCTTGGGGTTGTTGCGAGAGATTTTCTTTATTGTCTCCGCAGAATCCGCAACATGGGGTTTCTCTAGTCCTCTGTAAAATGTTCCTGAATGGGTTCGCGATCAAAACAAATTTAATATATAAAGGGACTTGTATTGGATTATTATGAACTATTGTAGACTCAACGTATTATTAAGTTTTGAAATGTTAGATCGAACCATATAATAAATAAATTTTAAGAAATACTTAACAAAAATGTATGATTCCAATTGGTTAGAGAAAAATTAAGATTCCATGAATTGACACCCCTATCTTTATCTTTTAATAAAATATGCATGCATGCGTGAGAGAAGGAGATAGAGGAGGGTAGAGAGGAGGAGGAGATGGAAGGAGGATAGAGAGAGAGGAGGAGGAGAGGGAGAAGGAGAGGGGAGGAGGAGAGGAGAGGAAAAGAGGGAAGGGACGAGGATAGAGAAAGGAGAGGATAGAGAAAGAAGGAGAGAGAGGATGATGAGAGGGAAAAGTAGAGAGATGAGAATGAGAGAGGAGAGAGATAATGATGACTAGAGAGGAGAAGAAGGAGAGAGAGAATGATGAGAGAGAGAAGGAGAGAGATAAGCAGAGAGAGAGAAAATAGCAAAACAAAACACATTAAATTATCTGAGATTATTAAACTCTCTATTAATCGTGGAATGTGATTCTGTTAAATAACATTGGATTCAACGGATTTGTTTTTTTATGGATTATTCTGGGATTTTTTTCAATATTAACCATTTTGTTATATCAGTATGTGGACAAAAATGGCGAAAATATTACTTGGAGGTAAAAGCTGAATATTGTCGGAATACTAATTCCCCTGATACGTGTTTGAGAAAACCTTTCACCAGTATTTGCTTTGTAAACGATAAATTTGTGTTATGTTTTCCTAATCCCGAAGCCATTTCAATAGGGGTGCTTAAACAAACGAGCCCTCGTTTAAATGCGACGCTAGAATAATTAATTTAGTAGTCTTTTTTTTTTCATGAAAATATCTGAATTGCACAGAATAAAAGTCTCATAAAAAATTAAGATTGATGATTAGGATATGGGTCCATGATTACATAAATAATATGAAACATGACAAAAAGTTATTATAAATAATTTAACTACTTATGGACATATTTTTGGAAATGTATAAAATTTATGTTGAATACTAGATGTCAAATGTTAATAATTTGAATATTAATTTCAGTGGTATTTTTTTATTAAAAATGTTCATAAAATCACAGTGCACACAAAGTATCACACGGGGCTTACAGTAGTAAATATAAAACAGACATTACAAAGGAAAGAAGATGAAAAAAAATTATTCATGAAGAACAACAAATATTTCCAATAAATTTACAGCACTTTCCAAAAGCACTTCTGGTGGAAATAAGATGTTGGTGAAAATTCGGAGGCCAATTTATATTACTGGCCTTGAGAGCCAACCTTAGGGTTCTTTTTCTTTGACATAATTGAATCACAGAAGGAGAATATGTTCTACATTTTCCTCGCCGCCAATATTACAATCGCAGGAAGATGACGGAATCAAATTAAATTTGTTCATGTAGCTTTTAAAGTTACCATGACCAGTAAGAAATTGGGTTACTTTGTAATTAGTATAAAAATGATGGCGTGACAATCTCCTATTAATGGTTGAAAATTAATAGAATTTCAGTGATATTGGCATCAATTTCTTAGAAATGTCATGATTAGCTGACATACAAATTAAGCAGCCAAAATATTATGATAACCTAACTGACACCATGCTGGTCCACCTTTGGGTTGCAAAAAAGTTGTAGACCGCCTTGATTTTCGGGGAATTTCTAGGGAGATGGCTGGAGACAGATTGTACCAAAAGTTTAAACTGAATTCTCAGCTGTTGTTCTGTAAAATCTTAAGTGTGCCTTAAGGAAATAAAATCCGGGGCTTGAAGGAGTGAGAGAGAGTCGCACTGTAAAACTGCTCGAGGGCTATAAAATCCAATAGATTCGGTTGTGGAGCTACTCGTATGACCAATCGTCACTTAAATATCTTCAATGCCCGAAAAGCTCTATCAATACATACTAATACTTGATCGGTAGCTATCTTTCCTTGTCGTCAGCTTCTCTATGTTTCAATCTCCAGGTAACTCCGTCTATCCCTTTATTCATCTTACTGGTTATAAAACTTATACTATATATAACTAACCTAATCTGCATGTTACGGTTTCTTCTTCCAAAAGGGTTGGCTGTGAATGATAGCCCAAAGAGTTCCCAAGAGGATTAGTTGAAGGAAGCGTATAGATCCGTCACATGGTTTAACCATCAACATGATAATTCAAGCATCTTGAATCCTCCTAAAAATCAACTTCCCATTGGTCCATGATTAATCACGATATTCATATATTTATTCAGAGGAAAGATATTAACAGTGACTAAATCCCATTCAAAATCAAATTATTCGGTACAATATACTTAGGGAAAGAAAATACTTTAACTGTCCTAAATATCTGTCTCCAAGGCTTCATTTCAATGTATTTTTTTAAATATTGAGACATGTTTAATAAAATAAGACAACTGCTCAGGAACCAAAGATTATGATTAAGCTGATTTCTCTTTTTATTCTTAAGTTGCGGTGAAACTGCTATTGATTTGAAACGAAAATAACAAGGTTTTTCTAAACAAAAGTTTCCATTGTTATGATTAAGTACTTGTAATTAAGGAAGAAACAAAAGCAACTGATTGCAGGATCGTAGGTGATATTTATTTTCTACAGTCAAATAACTGGAAATAATGTCAGGAAATTTCGATTTTCCGTCGCAAAGGCACAATTAAATTCGATGAATAAATCTAAACTTTTCTTGGAGCGTTGTGCAGAGTTATAATATTTTTCGATGTTTTCATTATTTGTGTTTCTATAAGTTTTCTCTATTTAGGATTGATGGAATGTTTTAGAATTTTCAAACTTTTAATTTTGAAATGTATGCTTAAGATTATGGTGAAATTGCCAGGCAGGAACCAAGCACAGAACTCCATACAAATAGCGGTGCATTTTATGAGCTATTGGCTAATTAATCTATAAGCGGAATAAATTCTTTTGAATAAACTGCATTAGGCCATGAAAATTGCTCAGCCCTAATTTAAATCTCGAACACTTTTCTGAATTAAATATTTCTTGGATTTAATAAACGGGGACAATTTAAAATTTCCTTAGCTTAAAGGAAATAAATGTTTTATTGTTTGAAGCAATAAAAGGTTAAAACTAATTTTAGAAAGAATTAGATTGTATTCGCGTTGATTCTTTCAAATAGGATATATATATATATAGGGTGTTGCCGAATTCGACCGACAAATTCAAAGGGGTGATATTTATACCTGATTTTTCTGACAGTCGATGACTAAACGCCGTAGATAAGATTAGGTCACTTTTTGCTGCATTTAGGTTAAGTTTAAAAATGGATCAAAAGAGGAGATCAAATAGGAACCACTTTTTTCAGGAATTGTGATTCTTTTATACAAAAGAGAAGGGGAAAAAAGATGAAAAAACATCATCATGAAGTAGTGGTGTTATTTAAAGAAATGTATAATCTTAATTATTGTTTTGGGGCAATTTTTTTGTCTAATTTTTTTTTCTGTCGTTAACTTTGTTCCAACTGCACACCTATACAGGACATATTCCTTGTATGTTTGTCTTGCACTCGGATTTGAAAAAAAGGCAATTTTTCTTTCTCTTACCCTATATTTTTTTCCTTTTTATTTATTTCTCATTCCAGCATATTTTGAAACTGTGTAATTCTAATCGTAATAAGTTTGTTAACACTTTCCTGCAATTTCAAACTGTATATTGAAATTTGCATAGAAGTCAAGCACAAACTTCTCTTTATGTACTTTCCCCATAAAAAATAGAGAAGATAAAAGTTTTGTTCAATAAAGATTGAAAGTAGGGACGGTTGTTTCCCAATAGACCAGTTTCTAGCTATAAACTCTTTTCGGTGACCTTGGTCCCTTTGGGAATTCCACCAACATACTCAAGCTGCTTTGCAGTGTAATATTAATTAATAATCCCCCAAAGTGTTTAGATAAATCGACATAATCACTGAATCACCAAAATATGGAATTCTTGATTTTTTCTAATTTTTAGAATGAAAGATTTCTTGTGTCTACAAAAATACACTTCGTCACAAATAATGTATAGCACCCAGAAGGAAATAAGATAGCATCCCACGACTTAACATGTATGTAGTGTATAAGAAGATACTCAACTGATTCCAAATTCAGAACAACAGATTGTTTTAGTAAGAATATATGACATGAAAAAGTTACAAATCAGTATGTAGTAAATCCACCTTTGGCAGCTATACAAACCGAAACACATGGTGGCATTGAATGAATGAGGTCCCCTATGACCTCCTGCGGAAGATCCTGTCATAATCTTTGCAACTGGTCATTTTTAGAACATTTATAAACCCCGTGAACCGCACAATATATCACACGGGGGCTTACAACACAAAGGAAAGAAGGAAGGATTACAACATAAACATCTGTGCATTCTCCGGGATTCAAACCCAGGCCCTACGGCACCGCACTCAGTGTCCCTAACCACTATACCAGATGGGTGGCCAACTGGTCATTTAATTCACTTCTTTTCTGGGATGGCGGTAGTTGCCTTCCAAACACATCCTAGCCACAATCTATTAGCAAGATGTCTGGTGACCTGAAAGGCCCTTTGATTGCGTCATATGCTTGAAGATATTCTTGGAGAGTCATGCAGTATGTGGAAAAGCGTTGTCTTGTTGATAAAAGGTACCTGGGCGACTTGATAATAAAAGCAGTACAACTGGCGTTAAAATCTCCTCCACGTAACTGCTTGCCATCAAAGTGCGTTGAAGAACAACTAAAGGTGGTCGTGTGTCCCAACAATTCGTTCTCCATATTGTCACATCTTGTGTAATTACAGTTCGTCTCTTGACAACAAAGAAGGATCGGACAGGTGGCTTGGCCGCCTCCACATACGTATGCGCTGGTCATCAGCATTGATACTGAAGGATTCCTCACTGAAGATAACTCGCCTCCAGTCAGTCACACTCCAGCTAGTCAGAGGTCAGTGAAAATCCAGTCGATACCACCTATGACGTGGGGATAGTCGTAGGCGTCTTAATGGTCGTCGGCTCCTTATACCTGCTTTGGCTAGTCATCTCCGAATGGTTTCCCTCGATTCCACTTGTTGTCTGTAAGGTGATTAATGGCATCGAACCTAATCTACTGACATTATTGGTAAGGACGGGGCTGCTGTTATAATTGTGTGATATCTCGCGCATTTGTGTTCCTGGGACACCCTGACCCTCCACGACGGTAGAACATTGCTTCCGTGACCCACTGTAGGCAACACAGAGCAACTACCATATTGCTCCATCGAGGTATGGTCGATACCCCTGTTCCATCAACCTGATACTCTGAGACCTATTATGCATCCACTTTTAAGGTCCAACAATTGATCGAACTGTCACCGGTTATGTCTATGAGGCTTCTCTATAGTCACAACACCGTCCATTCAAGTTGGCATATTTGTTTGAATAACCCTATGGCACTATCAATCATGCTTTTAAACTCTCCCAGCTGTACATCTCATGTGGCATAGGGGCTCACCCTTGTCTCATTGGCGTCGAAATTTTAGTCATTTGCATATCTCTTACCAGACTACATTCCTGTCAAGTTTTGTGATAGTAGCTCAATTTCTTTTGGGTGCATATAATTTTTGACAGAATGTATATCGAGTATTTAAATGTCAATGCATTGAACTATCAAAGTTCCGCACTGAGAATCATGTGTTAATACAACAAAATAATATATGCACAGCATCAACTCAATAAGCTCTCAGCATATCAAATGGTCATCGTAATGAATTTGAATTTAATAATGCAATATCTGGATATACATCAATCGCTTGATATCAGTGGGATAAGAGCTACGCATAAAATATATTGATTTAATTCAAAATCAATATTATGTTAGTAATGTGAATGTTGTAGTGGCTTATTACCTTGATTATATCAACATAGATTAATTGATTACCTTAATTATACAACAAATGTATATAAGGATAATTAATTCATAACCTAAGCAAAGCTCCACTTCCCACCTAGCATTTATTTTCCTATCATACATATTCATGTATTAAATTAAGAAGCTAATTCTTTCTTACAGAAAGGATAATCTAAACATAAAATTTCTACCACAATTCCTTGACTTTTGTGGTCTTAGGCCGTACTTTCTCACGCTTTATTATCCAATAGAAGAGGCCACGTTAGCTTAGTGGTCAAGGTAAGGGACTCGTGGCTGGCGTGTCACAAGTTCGAGCTCAGTACCACTGAAGACCCGCCGTGTATTGGAGTGATGCACGTTAAATCTGTCGAGAGCTCATACGCCCTCCCGTTGGTGTGGTGTGGTAGTTAGGAGAGGGGTGCCAGCTCAGGTGTCGTCCTCGTCACTTGACCGTGACTCAAATTACGAGGTTCATCCCCAAAAGCCCTCGTGTGGCTGAGCAGTACGACGTTAACATTAACTCACTCACTCTTCAATAGAAATCTAAAGTTAAAAAATCAAGACTTAGCAGTTATGGAAATAAATATACAATCCAACTAAAAATCGGAATAGTTGGCGTTGGTTTGCCTCAGAGTATATAAAAATGTTAAAACTGTCCTCATGAACAAATAAAAACTGTTGCTAAGCAGCCTCCATGCTTACTTCGAATCATCACAAGTATTACATTTAATGCTTAAACCTTTTTTTGGAAATGAAATTTATTTCATTTTATTTATATTTATTTGTTATGTTCATGTACTTTTCAATAACACTGAATCATACTAAGTTAGATTTAGGCGAAAGATTAATTGTCATAATTATAAAATTGAAATGTTTTCATTACTCATCCTTGAGGGGGAAAGCATTATAAGCTCTTGACTAAATTATAGAGATGCATAAACCAATATCATGTGCAGGGTAATCAAGACCAGAAGTTAATATGACTCAAAAATATTGATATTAATGATGTATTTCTGAATACTAAGAGTGCAAAAGTAGATACATTTTTTATGTAATATAAATTTTTTTAAAAATGTACTTTTTTAAAAAAATATGGAAGAAAATAAATTTATAATAGTATTCAAAGATTTTAGAAACCAGAATTATTATACCAGAAGGGAAAAAATCAGAATTGCAACAATTTGAGTTAGAATAAGATGAAAGGACGTAAAGCAAAAAATAAGTAGAGAAAGAGAGAGAAAACCAAAATGTGTACTAAACTATTCAGAATCTTATAAATATTTCATTTGTGTATAAAAAAAATAAGTATTCAGACGACGATTTGCTACTTATGTTTAGGAAGTAAGAATCAATATTGTGTAAAGAGGGATGGTTAAATTCTTTGAATTTGGGTATTTCAAAGAATTCAACCACTTGGGTTTGGGATCTGGAACTGCTCATGAATCATTCAGCTTTTAAAATTGTGTGAAATGAAAGTCATTGTTCGGATCAGAGATTTTTAAATACCAGGAAACCTACATTCATCGATAAGTGTTTATTGAATTGACAGTACCTACATACCTGATCAAAGGACTAAAATAATGCTTTCAACAAAATGTATCTGTAAGCAATAAATACATTTTGATATTCCTCATGAAAATTCTCTGCACTTTCTGGTCGATAGCTCAAGAACACACTAAAAATAATCACAGTTTACAAAGGTTTAAAAAGGTCATTATTTCGTTACCGGTGTTTCATCCATCTATCAAATATCTTCCTTTTAAAGTCTAAAATCATCTAGCCCTAAATCTGGACATGCGATGATACTACATTAGCTCGGGCATGCAGTAACACATCAGATAAACATCAAATCCAGAAAGATTAAAAAATATATATGTAATAATATTAAGTAACTAAACAATTAAATAAACAAATTACTTGAATTTCAGTTAGCTCCATTTTTATCACATGTTCTGTTTTTTAACTTATGTTATGTTTCTTAGACGCTGAAAGTCAAGCACTGGAAGAAATTTAAAGCCCAGATTACCATTTCTAGTGACTTATAATGAAATTTCAAACATATGAAGGTATTTTGTGATAATACTGAGTAGTTAAGATTCAACAAATAGTTGTTAATTTGATTCCGAATATTTTATCACAACTAAACTTCGATTTCCAATCAAACATTTAAGAAACTTCTTAGAGAAATCAGAAACCAACATACTTGAAGCGAAAGAAAAAAAACACATCTAAAAAGGATGTTGAGTTTGCTCAACCACAGCCGACTATGGCTCTTGCATGTTAAAATATACCACTCCTGGTCCTTATAAACTTTTTCACGCATTTCTTTTCTTTCCTTAGCTGAAATCATGATGTAGTAGCAGAATTTAAAAACATCTTTTGCTTAAGAGTATTTTAGAACATTGGTTTTTGACACCATATAAATGTAGGCTACCTTTTGATAAATAAATCATAGTTCTGGGTCTTTTCTTCTTCCTCTTCAATGGCTCAACAACCCTGGCTTCTCCAGAAGTTTTCCTCAGGCATCTCTACTTTTGGCAACTATTTTTTAGTTTTTAACCTTTAAATTATTAAAAGATTTTTCGTTACAGTGAATCTATTTTAGCAGGGTCAACCCCGAGGTCTATTTCCCATGGACTTTGCCAAAAAGTTTTTCTTGCAGCAACTATCTTCATTCATTCTAGCCAGATGACCAGCCCATTTAAATCTCTGTAATTTGACGAATTTTACAATATCAGGATGTTTGTAAATTTTGTAGAGTTATAAATTAAATCTTCTTCCGTGGACCCCACCAAGATTGCAGCGTGTGATCTTTCTTTCACAAATCTGGTCTCTTTTTTTCTCTGGGTCTTTTAGTCTAGAGAAAATGGTGGTCTTAAGTATAGATTACAAGACATAGATAAGATCTGTAATGTATATCTGGATTCAATTACACCTTTCAAACGAAATGTGTATGTGTGTGATTATTAATATATAAAATAACTCATGTCGTTCTTGACTTTCATATGAAATAACCATTTCTCTATCCTTAAATTATTATATATTACTTAAAAAGGTTTGTTAAATTACGTTGTTAAATCATAAAACAAATAAAAAGTAATATAAAAAAAAACTTTAAGCCGATTCCCGTTTAGATCAACAACAACAAAAAATTTATTTCAGTTACTTATTATTAAATAGTTACAATTTATATAAATATTTATATACGTATGACAGAATAACATTATAATAGATAATTAATTTTTTAATTATCATTAAAGTATCGCATTGTCATCCAAACAAATCATGTATAAAAATTTCAGTTCAACTGTTTAGCTTTGAAACGTGAGAAAAAATATTTTAGAGATTTCACCGAAGTCACTAAAATGGAGCCAACGTGGCTGTATCTGTTATTCTATAAAAAAATTCATTTCAGTCAATAATTTTAATTAATTATAATTACATTA
This sequence comes from Trichonephila clavata, assembly GCA_019973975.1. Classification (NCBI taxonomy): domain Eukaryota; kingdom Metazoa; phylum Arthropoda; class Arachnida; order Araneae; family Nephilidae; genus Trichonephila; species Trichonephila clavata. The sequence goes on from BMAO01017210.1 coordinate 128,783, forward strand.
CCGTGTTGTTACCCAAAAGAATAAAATATAGAAATTTTTAGCTCAAATGAGCGCTTTAAAATGTGAGTAAAAAATCTTTTCAAGTTTTGACCCAAGTCGCCAAAAATGATGCTAACGTGGCTGTATTTTTAATTCTTTGAATAATTAGTTTTAATCAATTCAATCTTATTAATTATAATTAAATTACTGTATTGTCATCCGAAATAAGCGTGTATATAAAATTTCAAATCAGTTGAATGCTTTAAAATGCATTTCATTAACGATTGAAAATTAGAACAAGATAAATATAGAGAGAGTGTGAACTATAATAGTAGGAATTGAAAGAAGGAAATTATTTAAAAACGTTTTAAATTTTTGTAACTAACACAAGCTTTAAAAAAAGAGTGTATGTAACTTTTTTGTGACTGCGCAAGAAAAATATTTGTGTTTCAATAATTTTTTTTAATAATTTTACCTTAATGTTAATTTAAATCATGATTCTAAAAAAATGTCTATTTATTATATGAATTTACTGTGCAGATTATACAAATAAACAAACTGAAGAAATTAAATAATATTATTTTGTAAAAAGGCACACTTAGGAAGTTTCAAGTATTTAAATATCAATTCTAATTTATACGTTTAGTTGTGTGTTATCTTTGTGTGTATACTTCTATATGTATACTTTTAATTCTGAATTTTTATTTTTTTTATCTGCTTTTTCATTATTAATTATTTTATACGCAAAATTTCAAGTATTTTGTCTCTATCTTAGAGATTTTCCTCAATTTTATTACTAAAGTAATCTTTACTGTTTTTTTTTCCTCAATTATCCATAGCAATAAAACTATGTTCACTTCCAATGTCCATAACTTTATATCAGCGCTAAGTCTGCGTTTGCCTCATAATAACAACTGAGCTGAGCTAGATTAACTGCGAATGCACACTTTTATAATTGAGAATAATCTTGAGTAACTGAGAATAAGAAACAGATACTAAACTAGAATTCACCAGAGTAAAACAAAATTCAGGTATTTCAAACAAAAAGAAAATCCACAAAATACCGTATTTTTTCTATTGCCAATTGGTATACAGCATTTAACAAACATACTGTTACGAATTTTGAGTAATTAATGCTTAAAATAGTGTAACTAATTTATATTTAGAAGCTTAATACATCAATATTGCTTTCTGTTGTATTTAATTTATGATAAAAATTGTAATATTTGCAAGTAGCGCTTACGCTTACATTATAATAGTGTTTCAATCGAAACTGGGTGAAATAATGGTGATAGAGTCAGGTTGGCATCCTTTTTGGTGACCAAATTTAGCGAGTTGGTGACCACTTTGGTGCGTTCGTGACTATTTCGGCAACTTGACTGTCATATGGATGCTTCTGCAAATTACAGGAGAAATCTCTTGACATCACGCTCTATGATATAAGCGGACTTTTCGAGAAATTGCTTGAAGACAGTCGTGCAGACTATAAAGTCACTCGCTGAAACTGAGTCAGTATTACTTTGTCTGTTAAAGAGTCCACTAGCAATTGGTCGTTTGCAAATAAACTTAAGGTACTTTGTCGTGATATATAACCTCCTCTAAGTTTATCATCTCCCCGTCTACCGTTACTTGTTTCTGGACGTGTAGGCGGATTAACGAATTCAAGAGACATCATTATAAATCACTATATTTATTGATACCTCTTAATCAAGGAAAGTTACAAACGCACGATTCAAATTTAAGAACAATAAAACACAGTGGAGTATGAGAAGGGGTTACTACTAGCGGAACTACGGAATCGGAACTGAATCCACGAAAGATCAGCACGTACAATTACAGCTAACACACGTACACGTATTCACAATTTCTAAGTCACTAACCTTGTTCTTGTACAATTCAGCAGGTCCGTCGTGGTGAAGGATGTATTCCTGGCTGGATCGGCTAATGGCTAGGATCCACACTCGACTTTCCAATTTCAATCTTCAGCTCTTCAGCTTAGCTCGTCGCGTCACTACTCACTAAATCTGTCAACAACTGCGTGTTGATTTACCGATGCTTCAATTCATTTTACTTCAAAAATCTAACTCTTCACTTTACTACTCTCTCTTGTTAACTCACGAAACCCGAACTTATATAATATTTCTCCTTTGCATAAATCACGCTTTGGCTCCCGGTGAAGATTGGTTGAAATAAATAAAACTTTAAAGAATTATTGAGGAGATTAGTGAAAACCGTACAGATCCGTCACAACTTGTACTTTTAGATACTGATAGTGATGCCTGAGCTTTACATTAGTAGGTTTGAAAACTTTTTGGAACTTGCAGTGTGGATTTTATAGATCCTGTATTTTAAGGATTATTTTTCGACAATATTCATCGCTCCTCAAGAAATGTTTACTCTTTAAGCAGATAGCATAAAATCCACGAAACCCCGATTAACATAACAATACTATTCAAACATACATTACAAACATGTCATACAAACAAACCATATCATTTGTTAAGTTAAAGAGAGAATGAGACAAAACCAGTAATGAAGGAGTCCCCAACCAATTCTTGGAAAAAATTACTTTAAATTGGGCTCTGTTCTGTTAATTTTTTGCCAAAAATTCAGAAAAACAATGAATTCATAATTTATAATTAAGAATAAAAAGCAGATATAATATAAATAACAAATAATAGCTCAGAATAATTTATCATAACATAGTTAAATATATTTCATCAAAACACATGCAGATTTTATGCACAAATTAATATACATTAAAAATCAAAAAGGAATTTTTTGTGTATATTGCATTTATTTAGTTCTAAGTTACTTTATATTTTGAGTGAGAGTTTTTTAACGCGTATCACTATATACATACTCTATACGTACACTACAAAACAATATGAGTGCTACTGGTGAAGAACCTCATAATTTAGAACCTTAAAAACGTAACGAAAATGACACCTTTAAGCTAACACCACCTTCTCTTATTACCACTCCAATGGGAAGACATTGAATTTTGACATATTTAACATTGTAATGGGTCTATTTGCGTACCTTTTACTAATCCTATTTGGTATAAATCCTATTAATTTAGATATTTTCAATTGAAAACTTTCTTCCAAAGTAGAAGATGTGATCTATGTAAATCATGTCATATATTTAAGTATTAACTTTTAGGTTCCAAGAGAGAAAGAAAGGTTAGGGGTTTGCCGATAGAAGTTTATGATTAACGTAAAAATAATTGAAAGCTGGACGAGAACGACTCGTCAATTATTAATTAGTATTTAAAATTGATATTTGAAGGTTCAGTCAGTAAGATATTGAAATTAGAATCAAATTGACTATAAAAGTCGACTATTTGAAATAGGAGTTAAGATAATTACCAAACGTAAGTAATTCTACTTATCATTAAATAGTAAATATCTCATCTGCTTCATTTTGGCTCCAATACTTTATATAAGTACATTTCCTTCCTTGGGTTTGTGAGGCTTATAAAAAGATCAATAAATAATATTTGTTTTAATCATGGCTGGTGTTCATTCTGACTCCCAATCAAAAAGGGATTTCAGGGGAAACTGGTACAACATGCTTAGCCCCTCTACCCGGAGGGCTTCAAAAGCACGAAGACTCGAACTTGGGACACTCCAGCTTTGAATTCATGATCGTAGCCTCTAAGCTACCATTGCCTTTTTATTTTGAAACAATTGACTAAAATCAATTTCATAACTTTCTGCAACAAAAGTTACTTTTTCTCTAAATTTCGATAAACAATTCATATTAACTAAAAAATTTATCAGGAATAAGGAGATAAATATTTAAAATTCATTTTAGTTTCTTCCCTCTTTAAAAACACAAACATTTATTTTTAAATATTAAATTACGTCACTCTAAAGCTAGAAGAGTGACTTAACATCCAAAACTCCTTAATGATAGTGCAAAAAATAGTTACAGTTGCATTTATTAAAATCTACTTTTGTATTCTGAAATATATTTTATTAAAGTGAGAGAAAATCGTTCTTTCATTTATTTTTCGCTTTTAGATTCAAATTTAAAAGAACTTTCTCTCGCGTGTGTCAGTAAATAAAATAAAAACACACAAACATGCAACTTAAAGTAAGTAGATAAGGAAAAAAAGGAAGGAAATACTGATGAATGCTTTATTTAAAACTCATTTACATTTACATAAAATCCAGATGCATTGCAGTGACCTTTTCTAAAAGAATGCCACTTTGAATAATGGACTGTTTTCTATAAAACCGAAAGAAAAGTTGCTTCGGCCCCCTCGAAAAAAAACTTTGGCTTTATTATTTAAATGAATTTCTAAAGAAAGGAATTGTAAAGTTTCGAACACATAATTAAATTAGGAAATACAGCTACGAAGAAATTCATAAAAATACTTTTTAAGAAGTGGAGTTATTTGTGCTAAAAATTGAGAACTAGGAGTATTTAATTAATTTTAGCAACTTTTCATTTAATTTCGAAATGAAAATAGAATTTTCGAGGTTTATAGTATGTGTCTTTATTTTTGCGTGAAATAGAAAATCAATTACCAATTACCTTTAGTTTTCAAATGGTAACTTTAATTCCTATTATTTATTGATTTCTGATCTCAGAATATAAAAGATACATGCAATTACTTAATAGCAAAGGTTCTGATAAATAATTTAAAGATGTTGCGTGAATTAAATTTCGATAGCTGACTTTTGGAATTAATTTGCAGTAATAATATACAAAAGAAATTTCACACTGCAATTATTTACTATCTTTAAAATAAGTTTTAAAATTTCTTAATAAACTGTAACTGAAGTCTCTATAAAGGGGATTTAAATTTTATTTAAATTTGCGAAAACATATATACAGTCGACTATCGATAATTTGAATTTCGAGGGACCAACGAAAAACTTCGAATTATCAAGAGGGGAGGGAATTTTTTCTTACACATTTAAAATTTAAACTATGTAATAAAACAACAATTGTACATATGTATAAAATTATTTTAAAGTATTTTAAAGAGTACATATTATACAGAAGTTAAAAGTCCTGTATTAAAAAAATACATTTAAAGTATTAAAATCATTTATTAAAACAATACATACTGTACATAGTTAACCTTTTTTTTTACAAAAAAAAATCTGTTATCCTTAAAAATCTGTTTAATCTGTCATCGGTTCCCTCAGACATTGTCACCAACATAATTTGTTCTTCAAGACAGAGTCCAGTGTGGCCCTTGCCCTATTTGGTGCAACATGCCATGACCAAAATAACATTATGGAAAAGATTTTAAGTTTGAATTCAGAAACAAGTCAAATCAAAAAGTGTGAAATCATGGATAAGACATAAAGCATTTACCTTGAGATATTTGGTGTCACCATCTATCGTTAAGAAGTGCAACCTGTTTCACAGGTTCTGGCAACTTTCATTCCTTCCCTTCGGGAAAGACACGACAACAGCCTTGAGAAAAGTCTGTCTAATATGGAGTGTGACCATTTTGTAAACTACAATACAAACCTCACAACGAGCTGTCATACTGTTTTTGAAGGTTTGACTAAATATTTATGGCAACAAAGCCCATTTTCTCCAAAGCGGGACTTTTAATTCCTGGGGATTCCTGGGAGGGGAGCTAAGCTGCGAGATAAATGACTTTTCCTAGAATTAAACAATCTTTTCTGAGCTATTTCTTAAATATAACCTTTTCCACCTATTTCCCTCTCAAGGCATTTATTTTAACTTTTAATAATTTTTAACTAAGTTTGAAGTAGCTGTTCTATAATAAACTTAGATCATTTGTTCATTGATAATCCACCAATCTCAAAACACATCGTGAAAAATAGCATCCCTTACCACTTTGCATGTTATAAATATATCTCTGACAACGATCTCTCTCTCTCTCTCTCTCTCTTCTTTTCACATTTATACTGTATGAGCTACAACCAAAACTTTCCTGAATTAAAAATCAAACTCTCATCAGAAACGATATTACTTCACGAGCATTTAGTACAACCTCTACTGCCACAGCATAAATAAAGAAAAGATCGTAAGACCGTCTGCGCTGATTGAGGTGAAAGGGGGACCGGTCGCACTTTATTTCGAACACTTCCCTCCATTATTATTGGGTAACCTCGATTGGCCTCGATTATTAAACTGCTTCAGTAGTGGTACTAAGGTTGGCAGTATATTGCCTAGTTTTCCCTAATTCTAGTAAAATCAGATGAAATTAAAGAGTGTTATTGTATAATATTGTTTGCCAAATAATACAACAGTTATTGTATCTGGAATTGAGAATTTAATTCACAACTTTTATTCCGAATAGATTCTTTATAATTTATATTATTGAAAATCAAGAGAGTTAGAAGCCTAGTGGTCATGCAAGAGAATCCGTTGTTTCCTTCAGGTCGTAAGTTCGAATCTTGGTATCCTTAAAAAGTCACCGAGTAGAAGACCTGATAAATGTTAACGCCTTTACTACCACCGGGGTACAGTGAAATACGTTTAACGTAAAAACGCTTAACCATTTATCTACTAACGGTTTACCATCCACTTTAAAATTACATTGAATAACTATTTTTATGAATACTCTGACGATACTTAGCAGGAATATTCTTTTAATCCCATTCTTTTAGGGTATATGGCAGCACGAGTTCTATGATGAGTATTTTAGTGAGAAAGGCGAATAGCTTTAGAACAGAAATTGCGTTTTCTGCTGACATTTTGATCGGATTAAGAAGGCGGTCATTTTCGTTTCAAAAGATAAAGGTGTCTTATTTTTTTCTTGTATTTTAGTTTTGACCTTAGAAAATGATTCGACTATTTATTTTAAGGGAACAATGTTATAATTAATTTTACGGGTGAATAGCCTTATGGTACTTACGAGTATCAACAGCATATTGGATGTTAGATCAAGAACTTTGTTTTTTTCCATTCGTGTAGCTTTTTATTGTTTTCCATTGTGTAGTAGCGTCAATACTATCGTGCAATAGAGTTATGCTTTTTTTCGGCATTTCTTTTTACTTATTTTGCCTTTTCATTGTTGTATTGTAACATTTTCAAAAAAATTTTAACTTTGATTCTGTGTTTGATTTTTTTGCCACACAATTAAATGAAATATCTATAATTTATTCAAAAATTAACATTTTAATTTCTTTATTTATAACTTAGATTTAACAGTAACAGGAGGTTTTCAAAGTGCCATTGTTATTTTTTTCTTCATTATCTGAAAATGTCTGGAGAAAAAGAAGCTCAGTCTTTACACTATAGGCTTTGAATTTATTACACCATCTGCCATATGAAAACAGTGATGCACTAACAGATGAGAATTCCGATGAAAAAGCTTCAGGAAATAATCTGCTGAAATTTTCGTTAGATTCTTAAGATATCCGTCTACCCTAAAATTGTGAATTTTGCCAAAAATTGACAAAATTTTCTTGACTTTATTTATAGACCATTGTATTAGCTTTATAAAAATACCTTATTACTTTCCGTTCACTATAACATAAAGTACAAGTGTTTTAGCCATTACTTTAAGCAATATATGTCATACTTTAAAACGCGCGTTTTACTCGAAATGTGTTTTTTTTTAAAGGCTCAAACGGGGACAAAGATTGCTCAAAAAGTTTCAACATAGTTAACTGAAAGTTTTTGTGTATGTTCTGTATAATAGTCGAAGTGTTTTAACCTTCAGATTTATCAATCACTGTTTTATTACAAAAGTTACAGTCGTTTATGTGAATATAATCCCTGTTTTTTTAAGCAATTTCATATAATAACTGAGATAAAGTGCTCTAGTTTTTGTAAAAAAGAAAATATCTCTTATCCTAAAGGTCATTTCAAAATTGAATAATATAGCAACACATTAGATTGAAAAAAATTGAAAATTTGTTCATAAACTTTTGGTCCAGAATGGGCCCGTTTATGTTATTTTTTGTAAATTTTTACCCATTTTAGTAATAATAATTTCTTTTTCTCTTCTTAATTTAGCATAATGACAGCAATTGCTCAAAAAGTTTTGAAAATAATTTACTGAAATTGTTTGTGTGATAGAAAAAGTATTTTAACCCTCAGATTTATCAATAACTGTTTTATTACAAAATTTACAGTCCTTAATGTTAATATAATCCCTGTTATTTTAAGCAATTTCATATACTGACGAAGATAAAGTGCTCTAGTTTTTGTAAAAATTAAAATATCTCGTATCCTGAAAGTCATTTCAAAATTGAATAGCAAAACAACCCATCAAAATTTAAAAATTTTAAATTTGTTCATAAACTTTTGGTACAGAATGGGAACAGTTGATGTTATTTTTTTGTCATTTTTTAAGCATTTTTTCCCATTTTAGTAATAATAATTTCTCTTTCTCTTCTTAATAAAAGCATATTTTTTTAAGTTGTACGAAACTAATCTAAGAACCACAAAAGTATCCCCATATCCTCATTTTCTTTAAAAAAAAGTTGTCGCAAGTTGTCGGATACCTTAAAAGACGATCAAAAGATTGAGCAAGACTCAAGGTGCAGTAATTCATGTCTAGAAAATGCATTATTTCCTACCCCCAAGATGCAGTGCTTTAAAAAACATTCGGTCAAAACCTCACTGAAAATGCACAACGTGTAAAGAAATTTTGCGTATTAATGAAAGGTAAAACTGCTTCTATGTATATCATCAAATTAGTTTCATGTGTAAAACCTGCTTTTAGGGATAAAAAAGTAAATAAATGACCTCTAGTTACCACCCTTGAAAATCGATTTCTGTAAGATCTGT
>BMAO01017210.1:140000-182867 GCA_019973975.1 Trichonephila clavata
AATTTACAGAATGTGATCTTAATAAATAGATCATAAAATATAAATTATTATTGATACACAATAAATAGAATGATGCTAATGAAATATGTGGAATACTATTTATATAGCAAATACATTCACTTTGAATCTTGAAAATGTGAAATAAGTAAGTATTCTAATTATATATAATTTTAAAACGTGAAATATATTCCAATGTATTTATTATAACTGACATTCATCAATTTTGAACGAGGAGATAACAGATTAGGTTTAGAAAAATATTATAAATAAATGAAAAATAAACTGTTAGCAAATTATAAGATCCCTTTAGTAAAAAAACAAAAGCATAAAAATGAACATGATAACGATCCTGATTCCTTATTTTTCTTGAAAATCTCATATACACCATTTTTATTAAAAGGATCAGGGGGTTGAGTTCAATTTTAGCAATATTGTATCATACCTTTTCAATGGCTGGTATTTGCTCCTAGAGGAAATATGTTCATTATTCCCATAAACTTTGCGATATAACATTCCACAAAAGTCTTCCACAGGGCAAGTCTCCACTTAGAGGTGGCTATGGCAAAATATTGACTAAATATTTCTTTCTTAAACTATTCCTAAGTAAATTTAGAGGTATGGCCAAAAGTATTACCCCCTGCTAAAATATCCAGTTAGCACCACCTGAAATAGATAGCACGTGATCCTATACTATAGAAGGTCTGTTCTAAAAGTATCCGACTTTGAATTTTTCCGCACACAGTGGAGATTATGTTCGTTGGATTTTTTATTCCTCTAAAGATGACTGAACGACTTGAGCAGAGGTACAGCATCAAATTTTTGTCAAAAGCTTGGTAATTTTCTAATTGAAATAAATCGCAAGATTCAATAAGTGTTTGGCTAAGGGTGGGGGGGTCACACAAATTAAAAAGGGTTCTAACCGATTCAAAAGTGATTAATTACACTTTGATAGAGAGTGACCAGCGTTCTGGGAGGCTGAAAAGATGGAAAATATGTTAATGAAAGATCGTCGTTTAACTATACGAGAGACTGTTGATCATGTTGAGATCAGGGCAGGTTCCTCGCATGCAGTTTTGTATAGGCGCGGTTGCCTAGGGGTCTAGGCATCAGATCATGGCTAGCGTGTCATGAGTTCTATCCCAGTACCACTGAAGACCCACCGTGTAGAGGAGCGATGCACGTTAAATCTGAGAGCTCAAATGTCCTTCCGTTGGTGTAGTGGGGTAGTTAAGAGAGGGGGTGCTAGCTCAGGTGTACTCCTCGCCACTTGACCAGGGTTCAAAATTACGAGCCCTCAAAAGCCCTCGTGTAGCTGAACAGTGTGACGTTAATATTCACTCACTCACGCAGTTTTGTATGATCATGCGCAGAGCGGCTGAGAAATTTGTTCGTACTTCCTTTGGTGGAACAGAAAAATTCCATCTTGCAGTTGCACGAAACCTACTGAACACTATCAACGCTGAACCTGGCGTATTGTAACTTCTGGCTGTTTGCAAAAATGAAAATGTATTGAAAGGATCTCGTTTTCAGAGTAGAGAGATGAGAGATAAGACAGAACGTGACGGTGGAATTGAACACCATTACACAAGAAGACTTCCATAAAAGTTTTCGACAATGGAAAGAATGTTGGACTGTGAGAAGATGCAAGGTCCCTACTTTGAATCTGATTAGGATCCTAATCCCGTCAAGTAACTAAGATATTTTTCTGGTTAAAAATGTTGATACTTTTTATACAGGCTTTGTAGCTTGATATTGGATAGTGTCCATACACCCCAAAATTTGTTGTTAATATCAAAATTTATCATGAGTAAAGAAATTTCTAAAACCAAAATTCTCACCTGTCGCTTGAAACATTCTTTTGGCTCTTTCAGACCATCTGAAACATCAAGGTTAAATTTCTTTTCATCAAAAAATATAATTTGTTTCCACTCATTCTTCCAAGACATAACGTTTTCTACCCATTTCAATCTTTCTTTTCAACATTATTTCAATAACATTTTCAAAAATTTGCTAATAGTATTCGATTTAAGACTCTTTCCAACTGTAGCATGCGGAGTTTTGTTGCTGAAACGTTTCGGAATTTCATGCATCGGAAGAGCTTTGTTTGATATTTTTTTGGAAATGATAATTAGAACAAAAAGTATATTTCATGACCAATTTTAAATACACCAGCTGAAAAATCGTCTTCTTTATAAATGCACTAATTCGCTAATGGTCTTATATTTTCTTCACACTTTATAATGTTTAATTATATGATAAATAGATCATTATACACAGGAAGAATATGCATAATATTATGCAACTATTGCATACATAAATGCTCTTAATAGAACATATAGAATTTACTCGAAAACCTCAGAGATACCTTCCATATTAAAAAAAATATTACATACACAGAAACAGTTGTAATGGACTTTGGTAGGATTAGCTTTATCCATTTGTCATCTATCTATTTTCGGTCAATCAGTTCTTCACCAGATTAAAATATATTATTTCGTGTATAATTTCATTAATTCTGGTCACCATTTTTTATAAAAGAATGGTGCTTGGACTGCTAAAAGCGATGTCGAAACGAGAATTCAGCAATGAATAATGGCGTCTTTTAGCTGCAAAACACACGACAGGATCTGATTCTCGTTAAACCCAGGAAGGACACGTCGAGAAGATAAAGACTATTTGTCACTAGCAGGAGCAAGGAATTGACGAATTACAGTTAGTCTGCCATTGAAATACTCTTGATTAATTCCCCCCAATTTATTGAAGAAAGGTAGTTTTAAGTTTTCTGAGCTGTCAAGCAGTGAATTTTTTGGGATTTTGTTTAATTATAATGTTTATTTAAAACAGTAAATATTTTAATTAACAAATTAATGATTTAAATTAAGTTAATTTAACACTGGGTGCAATTTGAAATTTAACTCTATGGACAAGAATGTTTGTTATCTTTTATAGTTTCTAATACATTTTTATATTGTTTAAGTAGGTTTAGAATGAAACTTTTTTTTTCTAAATGGGCTGCAGATCGGGGTTTCCCCCAAGAGCTGGCATCTCTTTTTAGTGTGGCACCATATAGGTGGATACCATTCACCGTAGGTAATTTGGTTCGCCAAGTTTCCTCCCTAGAGGGAGACACCTGAGCTCTGACAATACAAAATTGATCTAGAAAATTTTATTTTGCAGAGAGCACCCAAGCCAAACAGGCACTCAAGATACCTTAAGCATGCCACTAAATCATACGACATGGATGCTGCAGATTTTCTGCATCATGAAAATTCACCGACTTGGGTGTACAAAACCAGCGACAAAACAACTGCACTTCTCAGTCGGCATAGTGAAACTTAAAATAACGCAAAAAAAATTCCACTTCTCTTAACTTTTTTAACAGCAAAAGGGGAGTATCTATATATATAAAGGAGAAAAGCGACTCACTCACTGACTGACTGACTGACTGACTGACTGACTGACTGACTGACTAATCACGAAATCTCTGGAACTATTCAACCTACAGACTTGAAATTTGGTAGACATGTTACTTTGATAGAGTAGACATCAGCTAAGAAAGGATTTTCCGAAATTCGAAACACAAGGGGCGTTACGGGGGGTTAAGGGGTTTAATAATAAATGTTTCCATGCTTAAACTACTTGATGTACAATCTTGAAATTGGGTAAGCGGATTCCTTTCAGAGAGTAGAGATCCGCTACAAAATGAGTTTGCTGAAAATCGACCCCCAAGTGGCGTTGCAGGGGCTTAGGGGGCGTTATAGATAATTATTTCCATTTTTAAACTATTAGACGCACTCTCTTTAAATTTGATATATATATATATATAGATTCCTTTCGTAGAATAATGATCAGTTACAAAACGGGTTTTGTGAAAACAGACTTCTAAGTGGCGTTGCGGGGAGTAAGGGGCGTAATAGATAAATATATCCGTTTTTAAACTACTTCACCTACCTGCTTGAAAATTGGTAGGTAAGTTTCTTTCATGGAGTAAATATCCGCTACAAAATGGGTTTTGGGAAAATTGATCCCCAAGGGGTGTTGCGGGGGCGGGGGGTTTAAGGGGCGTTATAAATTTCGATTTTTAAGTTATTAGACGCACAGTCTTGAAACTTAGTAAGCAGATTCCTCTCATAGGGTAGAGATACGCTAAAAATGGGTTTCGTGAAAATTGCTCCCAAGTGGCGTTGAGGGGACTTAAGGGGCGTTATAGATAATTATTTCCATTTTTAAACTATTAGACGCACAGTCTTTATATTTGATAAAGAGATTTCTTTCATAGAGTAGAGATCAGCTATAGGAAGGTTTTGTGAAAACAGACCTCTAAGTGGCGTTGCAGGGAATAAGTGGCGTAAGAGATAAATATTTTCGTTTTTAAACTATTTGACCTACCTGCTTGAAAATTGGTAGGAATGTTTCTTTCATGGAGTAAATATCCGCTACAAAACGGGTTTGGAGAAAATTGAGAGGGGGGGTTGTTGCGGGGGGTTAAGGGCAGATATAAATAATTATTTCTTTTTTTAAACTATTAGACTCACAGTCTTGAAATTTGGTTAGCAGATTCCTCTCATAGGATAGAAATACACTGCAAAATGTGTTTTGTGAAAATCGACCCTAGGTGGTGTTGCGGGGGTTCAAGGGGCGTTATTGATAATTTTTTTGCATTTTTAATTAATTGGACGCACAGTCTTTCAAATTTTGATAAGCAGATTCCTTTCATAGAGTGCAATTCCCCTACAAAATGGGTTTTGTGAAAACAGACCCAGAAGTGGCGTTGCGGGGGCTCAAGTGGCGTTATAGACAATTATCCCCATTTTTAAACTGTTAGACGTACAGTCTTGAAATTTGATAAGCAGATTCCTTTCGTTAAGTAGAGAACCGCTACAAAATGGGTTTCGCGAATATCAACTACCAAGTTTAATTTCGGGAGATTAAGAGGAGTAATCGATAAATATTTCCATTTTTAAACCACTTGATCATCCTGCTTGAAAATTGGTAGGTATGTTCCTTCTTTCATGAAATAGAGTTTCTCTAACAAAGAGTAAAATGAAAATTGACCCCCAAAGATGTTTGCGAGGGGTCAAGAGGAGTTACAGAAAAAATTCCTGTTTTTAATTGTTAGACCCAAATACTTGAAATTTGTTAAGCATGTTTCTTTTGTTGAATAGGGATCCACTAAGAATAAATTTTAAGCAAATCAAGTTCTGGGGGTTGCAGGGGGTTACTGGGACGTATTGACAAAAAAAATTACTTTTTTCGAGCTACAAGGACTATAATAATGAAATTTGGTTTGCATTTTTTTTTTTTGTTGAATTGAAATCCGCTAAGAGCGGTAATTTTGGAAAACGGCTCTCAACGGGATTACGGGGATATTGATAGTAAAACTTTTGCTTTTTTCTGTTAGATTTAGACTTGAAATTTGGCTTGCATGTTTGATTTACGGAGTAGAGATCCACCGAAAATTGGTTTTGCGGGAATCCACTTGGTTTTTGAGTTACGAAAGAGCAAGCATCACTCTATGCTTCAATTTTAGAGATTTTTAGAAAACACAAATTAGATGAGTTCTGCCCTTTTTTTTTATCAACAGGTGACAGTTACAGGTATAAGTATATTTTTCAATTCAATCGAATTCTTAATGCTAGGACTTAGATATCAATAATTTATACATATATATAAGCAGTAAAATTTTATAAAACATCATGAAATACCCAGCGAAGCGGGCGGGTAACAGCTAGTATATATATAATTCCTTTAACATTTTTAACCCACGCTTATTTTTTATGCAATAATGAATTCCTTCACCTGTAATCTTTGCAATCAATTCATGTTTATTATACATATTCGGTGTTTTATCTCATTTAGTACTTCTGATACAATCAAGAAATGCCTGGTTTATGCAAATGAAATATAAAAATCAAATAAATATGTTATGATGTATTGTTAAAGCTATAAAGCCTTACATGTTTATAAAAAAACTATCATTGTGTGTGTTTTTTTAGATTAAATATTGTGTTGAAAATGAAAGATGAAAACAACATTAACTCATACTATTTCAATGATGCGAAAAAGTAATGTATTGAAATGTGTGTAATAATAGCATCTCTTGCCTTCATGTTCAATGCTCTACAATTATGGTATATTTATTACATGACGTTTTTATATATTGTCATAATAAACTCTTAGATAAAAGCACAAATCAAAAAGAAATAGTTTTCTCATACAAAAATTTCCCTTACAAGTTTTTTTTACCCCGATTTCAAGTCATTATAATTTTGTACGAATAGAATATTAGATTCCATCATACTGTTTATTTCTATTGCGTGACTAACATAATAAATGCATCCAAAAATGGTTGGTTGCTATTTTTCTGTAGCCGCTATTGTTGGAACAAGAACGCTATAACGATACATCAGAAAGACGTTTTTGAAAACTGGAGAAACTTCGAACGGATTTAGAATGTGGAAAGCCAATTTTCAATGGCATAAGAAAATGACAAACTCTTACAATAAGAGAGAAAACACATAAAAGCATAAAGCAAGAGAAAAGTCAATGTCCCATCAGCAGATGTCTAGCACACCAATATTTTATCATCTCGGAGTCTCCGTGCAGAGTTGAATATCCCAGCACAAATGTGTTTCCTGTTCATGACTTCATCTTTCTTACAGAGTGGGCAATTTGGACTCAACAAAAATAATGATACGGTGAAGGATATTCGCTATATATATATAAGCATTCATAGTCCATCACAAGTTTAAGTTCCGCGACAGCTTTTTCACGGGGCTTATCAGAGATATCTTGGTCCAAGCTGATCACCTTCTTGCAGAAACACGAGAAGTAAGCGATGCTTTCCAATTTTGTCTCATTAGATGTTTGATTTTAAGTTATGAGGAATGAAAGGAATTACAAGTATTTAGCTGTTAAATTATTTGAGATTCCTTTTTAGCCAGCAAATCCTCCCATTCGACATTGTCTTCATCACATTGTCCTGGTTTACATTGAAGTGTAATTTGTCTCTCCATTCTCAACCTCTCCAGGAGAACTCGTCTCTGTAAATCAAAAATTTACAGGTGTGAGTCAAGATTGGCTAATTTGGCTAGTTCTAATTGTTGTAACGTTATCATTCTCCCGTATTTTTTCAATTTCAACAGTGGGGACTAATTTTAAAATTGCTGATAGAATCTAGCGCTTCACACGACAGTTTATTATTATTAAATTATACTATGCACATACCGCCTTTACACCATATCTTTTTAATCCCAGTTTCAACGATGTTGATTATAGGGAGGTTTTGCCTAACCATTATTGGTAGTAAATAAGCTGGAATTATTTAATATTTATTAAATAATTCCAGTTCTTATTAATAATTTTAAAAAAGAATTCACCCAGTTTTATTCTTTAAAAGTGAAATAATTCCCTTTTCATCCTTGAATTTTTCCATCTGGTATGCATATGAAAAAGTAAAGTCAGGGCATCTAAACATCAAATTCTAAACACAATAGCCATTATTCATGTGTATCAGGACATACCAGTATCAAAGAGCAAATGCTTAAGATTTCAAAGCCAAATTTTAGATGTCTACAATATGTGGGTAATGCCTTAAAACTGCATATACTTCTGTAACATATCATTCTGAGACGATTTCCTTAATATGAAATCTCCAGCCCTAATAGTTCACATATCTTTGGATTACCTTAATGTTGTTCGAATTCTCTTTGCTGTCCAGTTATGTTTACCAAAACATTTACCAAAGGAATAAGCATGAATCATGGGAAACTATCATACTCGATCAGCCCAAAATGCGGATTGAGTGAAAAAATCTATTTTAGAATGAAATCAGTATTTTATGTCATTTTTTTTTATTAACCTTAAACAACGTATTGCAATCAGAGAAGGATTCATATGCAACTTATTGTAACATTTGTAAGGAATTATTATTCCTTCTTCTCTCTAACCCGGCAGAATGTGTGGGAGGAACTAATTGATCAGACGACACGATACGCTTCAATTATTTATTTGTCACAATATTCAACACAGACACAAAAATAATCCAATTGAGATAAATTTGATTAACTAGAGCGCCGGTGAGACAAGTTAGCGTGGGGATAATATATACGATCATTCAATTATATCCCTACGATATCTCATACAAGCTCGTTTTTACTTTAGACGTGCGCTAATAATTTCTCTAACTTCTACTTAAAGTATAGGAGCACAGTACCTGAACTCTTGCAATTCTTTAACTTTTTGACGTGGCCTTGAACTCTATTAGTTGACTTCAGCACTTCTTAAAGATTCCAACTTCACGCGTCGTACACTGTTTACGTACTATTGCCAGATTGCTAGCTTCTCATTAATTCATTTCACATCCGAGATATCCTCGCTTCAATATATATATAACTTTTGATTCTCACTTCACTAACCTCTTTAAACTCGCGAATACATATTTACGCATAGCCATACATCACGGTTTCTTGTCTTCGGTGAAAGTTGGTTGAAAGAATTCTTGCCCTAAAGAAATCCTCAAGGAGTTAGTAAGAGGACGCGTATAGATCCTTCACACATTTACCACCGTATTCGCCGTTAACTAGACCGGAAGTCAAAGAAAGAAAACATGGGTTTCGCCATCATTTCACTTTCAGTTAATTCTCTAATCCAAGCTCAGGTTAAGAAATTTTGACCAGCCTCAAGTTGTGGTTAGATTTAACCAACCTTGCCCAGCAAGCATTGTTCGTATAATTACACACAGTTTTTGAGTTTGGTAATATTTCAGCTTTAACGAGGAATAAAATAAAGAAAATTCCATCGATTACTCAATTAAATTATTCTTTAAAAAATTTAATCTGGAATAGAGAGGAAAGTAAGAACATTATATATTTATAGTAATATAGAGTTCAAATTACCGTATTTACTCGAATTTAAGCCGTCTTTTTTTCAGTGTTAATGTCACTAAAATTCACCCATCCGGTTATAATGGGTAGTGATGCTGACTGCGGTGCCATAGAACCTGGGTTTGAATCTCAGAGAAGGCATGGATGTTTGTGTTATAATCCTTCTTTCCTTTGTGTTGCGGGCTTCACGCTGTAATGACTTGAATCAGCTTATCAAAACACATTTATTAAAGTGAGATATACTTGAATGTGCTTTTACAATTGTACCGCAATCGGGAGCACAGTTTAAAAGTCTCTTTCACTGTAAAGTCCAGCTCGTCTAAAGCATACTCATTTTCCTGAGAAACTCGCGAAGTTTTTCCAAACACCTTTTTATCTGCTATAGGGGCCAAGGTTCTTTTGGCTTTCGCTTTCCGAATTCAATCGTGGGTGCAGACTAAGTTCGTTTCTCACTCTCCAACCCCTTTCGCTAGTCTGAGGCCTCTCACGGTTCTCCTCGCAAGATCTCACGAAGTGCTTTTTAAAGCTTAGGTTTCTCCTAGTCCCTTTTTCAGCTCTTCTTTATTTCTTGTCCATCGCCTCCTCAAAACGAAGGATCTTTTCCGGCGCATAATAAGGGTCTTTCCTCTCCAGACACGCTGTCGTCCGAGATGCGTGGGAAATGGAAATCCACTCAGGCCTAATATATCAGCTCTCGGACTCTGTAAGGGATGGTCGTTGGAACAGGGGTCAGAATTTTTAACCATCGTTGTACCATTGTATCACCATTGGTCTATTGTACTTGTAGGCTTTAAATATAGGTAAAATACTAGATTGATAATTAACTTATTCTTAAGTATCGGATATCGGGGTGCCTTTTACCCAATTTTTAATTTTTTTTCAGAAATATTTAAATAATAAATCGATGCCAACATTTTTTCACAAAAACATACTGAGAATTTGAGGTGTGGTCTAGAATCGATGGTGGCTTGATTCGAGTAAATACGGTAAAAACAAATCAGTCGTGGTCACGAAGTCTATTTTGACCAATGAAATGCAATCTATAACCGAAACTCGCAGTTGATTACCCGGAGTTTAAAAAAATAGTGTCGAAATGAAATCTAAAACCTCTGTTTTACCTTTTCTTAACCTTAACTCCAGGTTTAATAGTCCGATCTAAATGTATGTATTTCCCACATATTTAAACTCAGGGAAAATAAACAGTTTATTTAAAATCCATCAATTTTCTTTTAATGAAAATGAATGCTTTCATAAAAATTTTCTTTCAATTTGCGGGTTTCATAATATGACACTGAAAATGTCCCATTTTAATTGCCCTTGCTCAAGATACATACAGTGTTGCACAATGTTTAACATATCATTATCGCTCTCGATACTTTCTAATACTCTAAAACAACAATTTAAAAACTTTTATAAGGAACTTAAACCCTAAAATATATTTCCCATTTTCTCGTGATTTGCGCGTCCCTAAAATAGCGCGTTCGTCGTATATTTTGGAAAATCGCTCCTCGTGTGAGTGGACATTTTGCCCCATTACCCAAATGATGGCAGGTAATGGCCTATCGCACCATTAACGAAGAATCGGATGCTTCGGATATATTTCATACTTTTAAGAAGACTTGTTGATGGCAACAGCAAGATTCTCGTCTGTCGCTCTATAGCTGCCTGGTGAACTAAGTATCAAATTTCTGTTTAAGTATCATGTATTAATAGAATTTAACTTTGCTATTTCTTGTTGGTATTCGAGTTTGTTTCTGTTTTATGTATCACAAAATGTGTTTAGACTGTAACAGTCAAAAAATATATTACAGACCACCTGAAAAGAGGTAAAAGGATTTGGATAGGTTTTTATAGATTTTAAATTTCTCATAAATATATTTTTTTTAAGTTTCTAATGGCTCTAAGGTAGAAAGTACTCTACATTTTGATGTTCCTCTTCATTCTCTCTATAGTAAAAATAAATGTTGTTTTTTTTTAAAAAAAAGATGTCTTTTGTTTACTGAAAGTAAAAAAGGTTTTGTGACGGAAGGAACAAAATTCCTTTGATGGTGTGTTATGATGGTTGGTCTGTACCAACCATCAGTATGCTAGATAAGAAGGAAAATTAGCCATAGTCAAAACAAACACAATTTATTTACAAGTCTCAGCAACCTAACAAACGTGAATAACCCAAGATTAATAAATGCACCACTTAATCAATAGGGAATCAACAGCGAGGAAACGATATATGTAAATTTAAATATAAATTTAATAACTTATTTTAGAATGTCTTAGCCGTGCACATTCCAATAATCTAAGATACGCCTAAGTGGATCTACTTCAAGCCAACTCTAATCCGATTTAATTATCTAATTGACAAATCGTCAATCTTAAATGTTAAGTAGATAATCACTGAACACTTTCGTTTAGCTTTCTATTACCTAACGCTAATCCTCACTGCTTCTAACCTCTCTCTCTCTCACCCTCGAACCCGAAAGTTAATGCTTAAATACTCGACAAAATTTACATAGACCGCGTCTTCTCCTTCGGGAGAAAGTTTTTAATTTAATAATATTTAAAAAAAGATTTTTCCCAAGATGATTATTAGGAGGTGCGCGGAAAAACCCATTACAAGGTGAGGCTTTAAAAGTAATACAATCAACATACCAAGCACCTTGGTGTAGTAATCGATAAAAATCTCGCTATCAGACATCACATTTTAAGTACTAAAAGTAAATTTAAACACTACATGAGTAGTTTAATCCCTTTAATTTTTAGAAAACCTACGTTACTTAAAGTAAATATTCTTGAAATAATACAGAAATTAAAATGCATATCTACAATGCTATCTTAATACTCAGATCAGTTCTGACAACCAAAATATGGGAGCATGCAGCAAAGACTAATAATAATTTGTTATAAATGTCACTAAATGTTATTTTAAAGCAAACTTTAAATGCTCGATAGTGTATGTGGAAAAAATACTTCAGAACACAGCTAGCAAAACAGCCACTATGAGAAAATTTAATGTATCCGACTACTTGCGACAACATTTCTTTAAAAAATGGAGATATGGGGATTCTTTTTTTTTTGTTGCTGTTTTTAATTTGTTTAGTACATTTTAAGAAAAATATGCTAAAATTAAGTAGAGAAAAAGAAATTAATATTACTAAAATGGGTAAAAATTTACAAAAAATAACCTAAACGGGGCCCATTCTGTACCAAAAGTTTATGAACAAATTTTCAATTTTTTTCAATCTAATGTGTTGTTATATTATTCAATTTTGAAATGACCTTCAGGATAAGAGATATTTTCTTTTTTATAAAAATTAGAGCACTTTATCTCAGTTATTATATGAAATTGCCTAAAAAAACAGGGATTATATTCACATAAACGACTGTAACTTTTGTAATAAAACAGTGATTAATAAATCTGAAGGTTAAAACACTTCGACTATTATACAGAACATACACAACAAATTTCAGTTAATTTTGTTCAAAACTTTTTGAGCAATCTCTGTTCCCGTTTGAGCCTTTTCAAAAAAACATATTTCGTGTAAAACGCGTTTTAAAGTATAACATCTTGCTTAAAGTAATGGCATCTGCTTTTACTAAAACACTTGTACCTTGTTTTTGTTCTAGTGAACGGAAAATAATATACTTGGTATTTCAATAAAATAAAATCCGAAACAAAATTTGTTAATTTATGGCAAAATTCACAATTTTAGGGTATCGGATACCTTAACAGAAAAATTGCAACTAAAGTTACTCAATTAACTATTAAAATTAACTATTGGGTTAGTTGCAACTAACTACCCATTATTTCTTTGAAAAAATTTATAATTTTCAGATTTCCCTCGTTTTGGGTATTGAGACCCTGACGTAAATTTTAATATATAGACCTAGAAACATCTTAATAAATGCTTCTCTTGTCTAAAATTTTGTTCTACTTATTAACCTTAATATTTATTTTTTCAATTTCAGAACTGTTCAATTTCTAACGTTTCATGCATTGGTTTCAACGACATTGTAATTCTCCTACGGGGCGAATTCTTCTCGACCATTCAGATTGCTCCTTCTTGAATCAAGATCATTTTCCAAATGTTTCCTCAAACTTTATTGCTGCATTCGGATTGGCTAGGCTATGTCACGCCTACGCTCGTTATCCAATCTAAGCAGTCTTTTTTGGAGTGTGCCTCAATGTTTAACAAATATTTCATCTTTAAGTTAACTTATTACTAAAGAGCAAATTCCCGAACTATCATGGCTGTTCAAAAACTCCACACCAGAGATTAGAGCCCCATAAAGTTAAAACAACGAGAGTAATTATCGTTGCAAATTTACATTTTTATTCGGAAGCATTGATTTTATATTTGTTGGGAAATGAGTTAAATATGCATTCTCTTTATTTTGAGTACCGTTGGATATGAAATGTCACCACTTTATTATTTATTTTGCAGTAGTTACATAATAATCGCATTATTATAGTATTTAGGTAAATTAATACATTAAATTAATTCATGTATTTTTGCCTAAATTAATACTAATGAATACGTAATTAAGAGAATTACTATGGCTAATATATGTTTTAATGGAATACGAAAATTTTTTAATCGAATTTAATCAAAAGAAAAACAAAAGTTCTATTGTATAAAAGTCTTTTAAGATCAGTATTAGCTTAAGCATGTGAAACTTGGTCGATGTCTCGAGCAAATGAGAACATGATAAGTATCTACGAAAGGAAGATATTCAGATTTATTTTTGGAGGAATTCAGGAAAATGGAACATGGTGAAGAAGATCGAATTTCAAGCTCTATCAGTCATACAAAGAGTGTGTATTTTGTGTTAACTTCATCAAAATACAACGAATTAAAGAAGCAGGTCACGTTGTCAGAATGGAAGAAGACCGCACTACTAAAAAAAATCTTAAATACCCAACCCATTGGCCCACAAAGATGGGGTCGCCCAAGTCTTAGATGGATTGATGGCCTGGAAAAGGTTCTCTTAGTTTTGAAAACTAAGAATTAGAGAACACTAGCAGGAAGAAATATAGCCTGGAAAAGACTTCTAGAGAAGGCCAAGGCCCACCTGGGCTGTCGAGTCACTGAGGAACGAAAGAATAAATTAAAATTTTCACACGTAATAAATATAATCATTTCATTTGAGTTCATATAAAATATTTTAACTTTTAACTGTCCTGCTCGAGATTATCGTCCTGCACGGCACTAGTACTCCAAAATGTCATACTAGAGATTATCTCGGGCACGACAATAGTGCTCCAAAATGTCCCGCCCGAGTATTATACGGGGTATTTAACTAACAATCTAACTATGGGTGGTGTAAATCGTTGTGATCAAGAAATATCTTTTCATTCATCATTCTGAAAACTCCAGAAAAAAATATTATAAAAAAATATTTTTACATTTATTAGATAAAGTACTCTGGAACTCTCTCTCATTTTTGCTCTATAAAAATGTTGTTATGGGGGAAACGCACTACATTTTTAGAATTTTGAATCCGAGTTGTAGAAGAGCTTTTACGTAAATATAATAATGCACCTTCAAAACAAAAGAATCCTGGCAGACCACCTACAGCAGATAACCCGGTCCTGTCTTAGTGAACGACATTTAATATCCCATATTCCTCCTACTCCTGCGTAACTTGAGCCTACGAGACAGTGTAAATTTTGTTGTTCAAAAAAGGGTGCAAATAGGAAAAAGATAAAGAGGGAAACTCAATTCTGGTGTAAGGTTTGAGGAGTTAGTTAGGGCTTTGAAAAGTGTTGCCAATTATACCATACAAAACTGAATTAATAAACTATTAATAGGAGTTCGTTTTTATTTATTTTGTTCCATTCTTTGTAGAATGAGTGAGTGAAAATTAAAGTCGCGCTGTCATGGAGAGTGCTATTAAAACCTGTGTCTCAGACTCTCCTCGTGCTGCTGTTGTGGCTGAGTTTAGATTGTTGACGGGACACAACTACCTTTACACTCATTTGTTACGTTTTAACCTGACTCCCCTTTTTGTGTTTTGTTTGCTTCTGAACAAGTCATGGACGCTGTTCATCTTGACGTGTGCTCTGCACTAAAGAGTTTGGACTATATTGTAAAGAAATATTGGAGAGCTTATTGCCTGATGGTCAATGGCCAGGCATTTGACAAAAAATAAATAAAACTACATTGCGCTGTTCAGCTACACGAGGGCCTTTGGCGACGGACCGCGTAATTTTGAACCATGGCCAGTATTCTTTGTAGAAGACAATGCTTCACTAAAAACGAACTTTACCATTATCAAGCTGTGACAGCCACCTCAAGTAAATATGCAGTTGCTGCAAAACCTTAAAAATTTTTATGCATGTAATTCAAAATACAATTTTTAACTTCTAAGTATAATTTATTTTACTTGACATTTGAATTTAAAATAAAATAATTTGACAATTTATGTACCCAAATCATCAAAATAATCTGGCAGTTGAAGGATTGACTGGATGTTGTTCTTTGTAACTAGATATTAAGAGGTAAAAACGCATTAAATAATGCGGTAACCATTCCGAGCATCTGATCATATTTACAACATTAATAATGCTCTGCTTTAAACTAATAGACCTGTACATCTTTTACCTATATTCTATTCTGTTGCATTCTATGTGTTACAACATTTGCCGTTGTGATCCGAAATCACTTCCAATTATCCATCGAATGGAAACTATAATCATACTTTTCCAGGCGATTAACTATGCATCTCATTCTTCCACCAAATTCAAATTTGCATTTTTAAGAGACCAAGATAGCAACAATCTCACGCCTAATTGCACCCCAATCTAATGTAGGGCGGAATAATTCCCGCTCTAAAGGTTATGTGTAATCGGGGTGGATCAAATAAACACGTAAATGAGCTATATTCTCCATAGGAGTATTGCTTTCTTAGAGATGTAGGAAGATAGTAGGAAATGATGGAAAAATAGAGTATATTTTGATAAGAGAATTTACTGTATATATAGTTTCTTTACTTTCAGTTCATTGTCTTTGTTATATTGTGGAAACACCATTTCACATATCGTTATATAAAAACTTCAATTATAATCCCTTTATGTGGTACAATTTACCAAATTTATCAGTTGAATCTACTACTAACATAATCTTTAAGTTAGATTTTATGAAATTACCAAATACAAAAAGGATTAGAGCCTTAAAATTCCATAATCTTAATCTATAATTTTATTGGTTTAAAAAATGATGCTTCTTAATAAAGGAAACTGTATTGTTGCCTATGCCACCTGTCTGACGTAGTCAGATCGAGGCCCACGAAATTCATCATGGCAACAGTCTAGAGATACGTCTGTCATTAGCTTAAGCTTTGAGCCCATGAAGGTGACAGCACGATTTTGCTCACGATAGATGGCGACACCATTCGGGCCCACAGATTTAACGAGGACGTTCTCCGTGTGTACTCGGCGAGAATTTGGTGGCATCGGGCATCGAACCCAGGCCTTCCAGTCTGGCGTCCGATGCTCTAACCACTAGGCTACCCACGTCCCAAAAGAAAATGACAACGGCACGCGGTGTTCCCAGGTGGTTACCCTCCCAAGTATTGACCGCGCCCGATGATGCTTAACTTCGGCGATCGGACGAGAACCGGTGTTTTCTGCATGGCATGGCCATTGGCTAATAGAAACTGTAATATTTCGAATGAAGTGTAATTTAAGTAAGAGGTTTTATAGTTTTTTCCCCTGTTCTACTATTCTCATAATCTGTTCATAAATTTGATTAATGATGTGTTACTAAAAACCTTTTTTATGATTAATTTTATTAAAATAATATTATTTTGTGTTCAGTTTTCTTTTTTTTTAATATATCAAAAAATAACAGAACTTTAAAAACATTATAATCAAAAGCTGCAAAAAAAATTCTTATACATTGATTTGGGCCGGGGTAGCCTAGTGGTTAGAGCATCGGACTCCAGACCGGAGGGCCTGGGTTCGAAGCCACTAAATACCACCGAGAAAAGACGGAGTACGTGCTCGTTAAATCAGTTAGTCCGAAAGTCTTGTGGGCGGTCGCAGCAGAAACCACGAGTGCAGGGGGCTGGAGAATATTTCCCTCCCCTTCAGTTCCATGCCAAAATTGGGGAGGTGGAGATAGGTGGTGTCGCCATCTATCGTTAAGAAGTCTAACCTGTCTCACAGGCAATGACAACTTTCATTCCTTCTCTGCGGGAAGGACACAACAACAACATATGTTGATATTAAGTAGCAACGTCTGGAACATTATATGAAATATTTTGCTTGAGTTGAAATGACTTACATTTTCTAACACTGTATTGTAGTTATTATACTGTGTGCATTGGTGTAATTTACTGCTTCTTAAGGATTTCTTATTTTACAAGTTTATGTCTAAAGTAGATTTAAAGAAGAAATAAATTATAAATAATCCAAAAATTTCTCTGGATTATTCTGTTATTTTTGCAACTTTTTATTGAATTATAATTAATATCACCCTGATTGGTCAGTCTATATTAATAAATTGATATGTAGTTGATGCATACTGTAATTTGTTTACGAGTGAATATTTAAAATCAAGTTCATATATTAAGTAAAATATGCTATCAGAGCTTTTCAATCTAGGGCCGTGGGTAGCCTAGTGGTTAGAGCATCGTACTTCAGACCGGAGGGACTGGGTTCGATCCCGATCCAACCAAATATCTTTCTAGTACACACGGAGAACGTGCTCGTTAAATGGGTCCGAAATTATGGGTGGTCGCAATAGAAATCACGGGGCAGGGTGCTGGAGAATATTTCTTTCCTCTCTAGTCCATGCCTAAATTGCGGAGATGAGGTAGAGAAAGATGGTGTCGCCATCTATCGTGAAGAAGCCCAACCTGCCTCAGCCTCTGGTAACTTTCCTTCCTACCCTTCGGGAATGACACAACAAATCAAAATCTTTAATGTAAGCTGATATTGTAATATAAGTAATTACATTCATGAAATAAAATGTCCATGGACAGTTACAACAATTTTCATTGTCTTGACAAGATTGTTCTCACAAACCTCTGAATACACTAACTTCACATCTAAAGTTTTAGAATGGTATGAAATTAATCACTCCTCCCCAAATCACCAAGTTATATAACATATTGGGGCTAAAGATGTCAGTTGGATATAGCTGAAATACACACTAACTTTATAGACATTGTTTCCTTTGGAGTTTCGTATGGAACTGAAGCAAGAGGTTAGCTATATGTGCTTCTGTGAAGCCTCTGAAATTTAAATTTCTGCAAAATCAATTCTTGGACTTACTCTGAAAATTTGTGTGTAGCAAATGTCATCTAGTGTTCCTCCTACAACTAGATTCCAACACTCTTAGTCGTAATGTAAAAGGCACCACACAGGAAATCCATTATTTTTAGTGTAGTTTACCGTATTAACTTTAATAACATTTAACTGTCATTTTACTAAGCGAATTCAAATAATCACCCAGCCATTTCACATTAATTTCTTTTTTTTGGCTATGTGACCTTATCGCAACCCGGAGGTTGCAGGTGTAAGATGATTCGATGAAGAAGCAGATATGATTCTAAAAATAGTTGTTTTTATTTTAGATTTAACACTTTATGAACAATTTATAGCTTATTCCTTAACTTTGGAAGTAATCTTAAACCCCAAATTCTTAATCCAACTTATGAGATTATTCAAAAAGACTTATCTTTGCACGTAGTTCCTTAGAACTCCTTCAACGACAACTTGGTACAAATCCACTTCTATTTCCTTTCACTACTCCAAGAGGATGCAAAGATGAATATTAACCTCAGCCCGCACGACTTCCTAGTCACAAATCACTTTCTACTATTCTGATATTTCATGGTTAACCTAATACACCCAAATGCCAGGGTTTAAATAGCATTGATATTAGCATAAAATTAAAATATCTCCACGGAAAACGGTTTTTAAACCAAAAATCACAGTTAAAGAACATTTTTCAAGAAGGATTTGTAGAAGTTTCATGGATAGAACCCGTCACAACCTGTTCACAAAAATTTTTCAGAATGAAAAAGAACTTACATTTAAAATTAATTCCTATTATTTTCATAAGTATAATTTCATAAAAAACTAAGGTCACATTTTATCCATGCGTAATTCATATTTTAATCATGGAATCAAAAAATTTTTAATATCATGTTTTAATTATAGTTAATTTAATTTTCCTCAAGTCATTGTAATACTAATGTAAAGTCAATTATCTACCAAGTATTACGTTGGATTCACTTCAAAAGAACCAAAAATATCTTAAAATGTTTTGAAATCAAATCTAAAAAATATGATAAATAACACAATAAACCACCCTGTCTGTTTATACTCCCATTTCTCTCATACTTTTCGCAGTTTTCACTCCTCATACGTCTCCTTACATTAATCTATCTTTTTTTTATTTTGGCATTCATGGCACAGGGCCTAAAAGTAACGTTGAAAAGAATAGATATGATGACATATTTGTTACTGTGTTCACCAACATGTTGGGTGAACTTTGAAGAAGGAATCTAAATTGGTTATATCTTACAATTCACCATGAATAACGGATATCTATCAAAAATTATTAGGATTTTGAAATATAAAAAAATCTATTTAAACGTGTGGATTCAATTATGTCTTTGATGGCAGTTAAGGTATCCGACTGCCCTAAAATTGTGAATTTTGCCAAAATTTGACATTTTTTATGATTTTATTTAATGGGCCATCTTATTAGCTTTATAAAAATACCAAGTTTATCATTTTCCGTGTACTAGAGCAAAAACTACAAGTGTTTTAGGAAAAGCAGATGCCATTACTTTGAGCAAGATGTCATACTTTAAAACGCGTTTTACTCGAAATATATTTTTTTTTAAATTCTCAAACAAGGCCAGCGATTGCTAAAAAAGTTTTGAAAATAATTAACTAAAATTGTTATGTATGTTCTGCATAATAGTAGAAGTGTTTTAACCTTCAGATTTATGTGGTGTTCAATCAGTATTACGATAGATTGAACACTATACCGATCTTGAGGACAGGATTAGTGGTCTGTATTTTTTAAAAAAGGAGTTATATATATCCCGTTAAATCTCTCTCTCTCTTTCTCTCTCTCTCTCTTTCTTCCTTCTCTTTCTCTCCTTCTCTTTCTCTCCCTCTGTCTATCTCATCTCGGGAGATAAGGAACTAGTAAGCACCCTTTCAACATTGTTGAAATACTTATTTGCAGAAGAGATAGAATACTAACTCACGTGTTCTCTTTTGGAGGCCTAATTGATTTAGGGAGATGTGTCCAATACGAAAGCATAGAATTAGAATATATTACTTCTAATTCACTAAATTCGGAAAAACCTAATTATATATTTTCCACTTACTTATGTTACTTAAATCTTAATTTCCAAAACTTCTGTAACCGGCTTTTGAATATTACCAGTAAACATTAATATTATTTTTAAAGTTTCGTGTTTCAGTTTCTAATTTCATTATTTTTGTTAACTTTTATTACCTACTAATCTAAATTTTCTTATTCATTCAATCATCTTTTAATATTTAATGATTAAATCATAATTATAATCTTCAGATAACGTTTTAAGAAAACCAACACAAAATCCCATTTATGTGTGTTTTCTGTTACTCTCTCGGTAACCAGGATATAATTATTACTTCTACTTTTCCCTTTTGACAATAAAGAAAGTTACCTTTTGAGCTCTATGTTTATTCACTGGAATAAAAGAAATAGAACTGCATCGGGAAGACACTTACTGCACGTGCCTTTTACTGTGACTTTCGCTGCAAAAAAAAAGGTTTTCCGACTAAGTTGTGATAGCAGGGAAAGCGATGATGAGCTGGTGACAGCAACTTTTTCTCAGACTATTTATATCCGGTATTTTCGTCGTACGACTTTTACTGATCCGGATGAAGGTCTGGGTCGTAAATGACACAACTTAGTAAGTTTCTGGGGGTAGGATTTATGAGAGTTTTACTGTTAGAGTTAGTCCTGTTTTATTCTCATAAAGTACTTCAAATATTTTTAAATACAAAGATTAGTATTAATTAATAAAAGTCAAAACAAGTTTAGAGGTAATAGAAACTATGATTCTACTGAATTGCCGAATTAGTTTGATTTTTTTGTATTGTAAAAGTAAAACAGGAGTAGAGAGATATGAAAGTGGAAATTGAATTATTCCTTATGTGCAGATCAAGAAAGGAAAAATTTGGGGAAAACCCTTTTTTTCAAAAAAAATTATAAAAGAATTCGAAAAGGTTTTTACACATATACAAAACATTGATAAATTATAAACTATTTATAATATACAGTCTACTCTCGATAATTCGAAGTTGGGGGGGAACAATGAGAAACTTGGAATTATCAAGAGTTCGAATTATCAAGAGGTAAGGAAAAAACTCCCAAAACACACGAAGAGATATTTTTTCTAACTCATCTGAATTTAAAGCTGTGTAATAAAACAACAGTTGTACATGCGTAAAATTATTTTAAAGTATTTTTAAAAAGTACATACTATACAGTATAAATATTATGCAGAAGTTAAAATTCCTATATTTTAAAAGAATACATTCATACACAATCCTACTCATCTCTTATTCACAATAGCGGACCATTCTTTCTAAACACTTGTGTGGCGAAGCGACCAGTTAAAAGAAACATATGGATGACTGACAACAGGTGTGGTGGGTCTATTGGCCACTTAAAGGAAGGAAAGCAATAAAAGGGTCTTTTCGCCTGAGTAACCGAGAAACACTTAGAAGGGGTCAAAGACAGATGGTCCTTAAAGGGGCTACTTTACAAGGGAGACACGCAGAGACAACACAACACAAAACTTGAAATCTCCAACTTGTTTATTATAGAATTGCTCATGAGAGAGTGAGTGTTCGAATTGTCGAGGGTCTTATAAGATAACTTCGAACTATAGCGTGTTGTAGTCTGGTCAGCCACAGATTTTACTTCGAAATATTGAGTGCACCCAAACGTATTGTTTTAATTCGAAATATCAAGAGTTTTTCTAGGGGCTGAGCATATACTTCGAATTATCGAGAAGCTCGTATTATCAAAAATTTGAATTATCGAGAGTCGATTGTACGTGTGTATTTATGAATTTTCTAAAATGGCAAAAAGCTCATTGCAGAATTATTTTTTATTCGTATTCATATACATTAGTCTCTAAAGGTTAACGTACATGCTTTTTGTTTCTTATTTGAAAATTAATGAGAATAGAAAAAAGAAATTCGAAAAAAATGTGTGCACTCATTTATTATTGAATTCAACCTAAAAATTTGATAAATGTATGTTCCCCATATGGCAAAAGGATCTGCAACAAGTTGAGGCATAATAGTTTTCTCCTTTAGGCCGAAAGACTCCTGGAAAGTTTACCTCTCGATCAACTTGATCGTGTCTTCCAGATGCAGAACCCTCAGAATTAAGCTGATTTTTGTAATTGTTGAATCACACATTGAGACGTCAGCTTGTCGGTTAGTGAGATGAAAATGGGAATGTCACACGCTGAAACACGTTAAATCTGTCGATGCTCAAAGTCCTCCCATTGATATGTTGTGGAAGCTCGGGAAAAAGGTAGCCAGCTCCTGTGTATTCCTTGGCTTTTGATCTTGATTTAAAATTCCGAGGTCCGTTGCCAATAGCTCTCCTGTTTATTTGCAGTGCGTCGCGTATAAATACTCATTCCCGCTTCGATAGTGGTTCGCTACCAGACCGACAAACTTGCAGAATGTGTAGGGGATACATAGACGACTCAGAATCACAAAAGAATACAGGTCGCAAATTCACAAATATCACACAATTACACAAATATCCTCGAATGTTACAAGAAATTATCATGGGTTAAGCTAAGCGAAAAAATCTCATACACTATCAAACAGAACATTGCTAACTTCATAAATAAACATGCTTTTTTTTAACTGAAATTTTTCAGCTATTAGAATGATGGCAAGAAGTCATAGAACCAAAGGACAATTATGTTATTCAATAAAATTTTATGTTTTTGTACTGTTTTACCTTTATTTATCATAAAAAAATGCAAAATTTCCTAAATGACGCAATATTTATTAATGGATAAAACATTTGAAAAACTTTTGAAAGTTTTATGATAGAAAGTTCATTTTCTAAATTTTATAGAGATGCAACAAAAAAATATTCAAAAGATGTTTCAAATGAGATAGATAATGATAACGTAATTTTAACTAAAATGGTCATTTAAATCTTCCAAAATCTTATAAGTTTTTCATAGTAATATCAATTTTTTCCCAAGAAAATGGGTAATGAGAAAAAAAATGATCATAAAAGAATGACCATTACCGAACCTGTCTAGACCAAAAATAGAAAAGGGAAATTTTGAAAAAAAATTAAGGCTCATAGTAAAGTGTCTTAAAGAAATCCAAGGATAGATTATATGAGGAATAATTCGTTTTTTTATGCTTTCCATAAAAAAGAAACTGTTTGGAGAAATCTTGATATGGTAGCAGCTAAAAATACTGAAATAAGAAAATGCAGCTTTGGCTTCCCATATTTTTCATGTCTTACTGATACAAACAGAATTTTTACACATTGTATCAATTAGGCACCATTGTTCCGTTACGGAATAAATATTAGAAGAAAAGTGATCACAGTTTATTTAATCCAGCGTTTCTAAAACTAAGGGGGACGTGATAACCCTACGAGGGGGGAGGGGGAGCGACCATATTGAAAAGTTGAAAACAAAAGAATTAAGGAAATTATTACTTTACTGAAAGTAAACAAACAAAATACATTAAGACATAAAAATAAAATACACTTTTACACTGATATAATATATTTATAAATATATCAGTACTGCGCAATATATTTTATAATTAACTGAACAATACTAAGTTAAGAACGTTTAATAATACCAGTGACCCCATTGGCTTTTCATATAAAAAATTATATATCAAATTCAACACTTGTGACGGATCTATACGCGTCATTTTTTCACTAATCTTCTTGGAGAAACTTTGGGGCCAGCATTCGCGTTATTTCACAGCCTCTCAAGAAGAAACCCTGATATTTAAATTAGTTTGACTATATAAAGTCTAGGTTTTGTAGATGTAAGATAGAAGGAGCCGGAGAGCTGTTGCGGTGATACGTAGGTGAGAATATTAGAATATTTCACAACATGGCGCGAGTTAAGGAAGTAGTTGCTAAGATATTTAATTATTAGATTGAGAATCTAAGATAGTTTGAATTAGATTTAGTTATCGGATCATTAGCGCTTGTTCACTTTGTCTAGTTCACTTAGTCGGGTTTACTTAGAGTTTTACATTGAGAATAGATAGCTCACTTTATATATCACTCCTAAGGTTTCATTTTGTAGTTTCACTTGTGATTGATTAAGTGTGTTCGAAGGGAAATAAAATAATAGTTATGGAAGTTGCTGGTGTTGCTTTGTTTTCCCCCACATCCTTTGATAGGCAAGACGGTGATAGAGGGGTGCCAAATAGGTAACCACCACAACACACTTACCATGATAATTTAAACGGTTTATAATTAATCTTTAATACTTATTAAAAATTACGCGATTCGCTTCCCAATAGCACCGTTTTAGTAGTAGTCAAGCGTATGCGCTGCATGGGGGGGAGGTGGTAAGAAAGGAACAAATAAGCAAATCCTCTGACATAAGTAAATGCGTCACAAACACACTGTCACAATATCCTTTTATTGTATTACAAAACTTTCAAAATAATAGATAGAAGTGCAAAATGCACATAAAAGATCGTGCTTCGGGAAGACGTATATATACGTCCAGAACAATTAACGCTTTGAAAGAGCGAGATATTTATATACGTCGGTGGCACTTAAAAAGTTGTATTGTAGCTTCGGTTTCAAAGTATAGTATTATTGAATACAATACATTTTGTTATTGTATGAGGGGAGAAGGGGGGTGCGATGAAAATTATGATTGAAAATTGGGTCGCAAATATTGAAAGGTTGAGAAGCACTGATTTAATCTATTGCTTTTCTACAACTCAAAAAATAACACTCAAAAGCATAAATGGAGGAAGAACTCTAATAATTATTAATTCTCTAGTTCAGTGATTCTTAAACTGTAGTCCGTAGATTCCCGGGGGTCCTCGAATGCCTCTTATCTAGTATTAAGACTTCCCTCTTTTACTGAATGACAGACCTCATAGAAAAATTGAAAAATGCATGATCACTAAATTGTCTCCAATAAAAATATTTGCTAGAATATGTGCTTTGATCAAGAATATTAGATTTTTTTGTTGTTTGCAATTGAATAGCCATATTAAATTTCAAAACATATATAGTAGAAACACATGTGGAATGATTAAGAACTGAATTTACATAGCGCATCAACACGATATCGACTATATCCATCTCTATTTCCTAATAGAATTGCATCTGTATTATTTATTTATTTGCTCCTACTTACTTGAAACTAGTATTTTGTAACATTTTTATATACATATATGATTAGATGTTAATTGTTTTCTTAAGGTATCCGACTAGTTGCGACAAATTGCTTTTAAAAAAAAAAAGAGAAATGATGATTTTTATGTTATTTTTAAATTTGTTTAGTGTATTTTAAGAAAAATGTGCTAAAATTAAGAAGAGAAAAAGAAATTATTAAATGGGGGAAAATAGGAAAAAATTGACAAAAAATGGTATAAACGTGGTCCATTCTGTACCAAAGGTTCATAAACAAATTTTCAATTTTTTCAATCTAATGTGATTATTATTCATTTTTGAAATGACCTTCAGGATAAGAGATATTTTCTTTTTTACAAAAACTAGAGCCCTTTATCTAAGTTATTATATGAAATTGCTAAAAAAATAGTTATTATATTCACATAAGGGACTGTAAATTTTGTAATAAAACAGTGATTGATAAATCTGAAGGTTAAAACAATTCTACTATTATACAAAACTTACAGAAAAAATTTCAGTTAATTATATTCAAAACTTTTTTAGCAATTGATGGTCCTGTTTGATTATTTTCAAAAAATCACATTTGGAATAAAACGCGTTTTAAAGTATGACATCTTGGTTAAAGCAATGACACCTACTTTTACTAAATTACTTATAGTTTTTGTTCTAGTGAACGGAAAACGATAAACTTGGTATTTTATAAAGATAATAAGATTGTCCAAAAATTAAAATCATAAAAAATATTCGTCAATTTTTGGCAAAATTCACAATTTTAGGGTAGTCGGATACCTTAAAGGGAAAAAAGTGTGTAAAAATTCTATATACTTTTAAATAGTACAGAGACAATCTTAGAACTATTGAGGAAGATTTAAACAACTCAACCACGTGTTGGTAATCAGGGAGGGTATTAAAAATTTAAATTTTGGGGGTCCATGAGGTCAGGCGGTGATCTAAAGTTTAAAAACTCCATCTCTAGTTCATTAATAGTTGTTAATGATCTAAAACATATGAATAACCACTCAAAGCCATTTTTATTTTTACAAAATTTAGAAATACATAAAAACCCTATTTTGAGACATTTACAACTTAATGTTCTAAAATACATCAAATCAGAGACAATAATCAGGTAGATGATCAACTTGACAATCATTGCATATCTAAAACAGCAATTTCATGAACATTGGTATATTTTTTTTTCACTTTAAAAATCCGTATACATGTGCCAAGTCTTAAAAGTCTTCCACAAACAGTATCAATTTCTCGCATTTAGATGTGTCGATAGTTTTTTTTAACAGAAAATTTTCGTCTCATTTTCAAAGTTCCAAATTGTAGTTCTGAACTTGAAATATTTACAGACTTTTCCGCGATTTTTTTTCTCTTGAAATAATTCATGTGACTGGCTGAAATATTCTTCTTTGTTCTATTATAAACAATTTTTTAATGGAGATAAATTCTGTAATCAACGCATAAACTTGAAAAGTTAGAGATTAGGTAATATTTTAGAGTAGTTTCTTCATTGCTATTTTGTATTTTTGAGAAAATTAAGTTCATTACATTTTAAAGTAGATGTGAGTGATTACGCAAACAAGCACAAGCACCCGAATAGTGTATTTCGTATATTATATTAGATGATATAAATTTTTATTATTATAATCGATACAATTTTTTTATGCTACAGTGAAAAAAATGGAGGGGGGGGGGTGTTGGCCTAATCGGCACCCCTCTCTCTCCGTCCTGCGCGGCTAAAAGTGTGGGGGGAAACAAAGCACCACCACCAACTTCCATAATAACAGTTAGTTTTATTTATCCTTTCAACACACTTAAACAATCACAAATAAAACTACAAAAGGAAACCTAGTAGTGATATATAAAGCGTTATCTATTCTTAATACCCAACTCTAAGTAAACCCGACTACGTGAACTAGATAAGGAGAACAAGCGCTAATAAACCGATAACTAGTTCTATTATCATGAATCTTAAATATTTAATCTATTAATTTAATCTCTTAGCAATTACTTCCTTAACTCGCGCTATGTGAATGAAATATTCCAATATTCACACTTACGTAACAGCTTCCCGTCTCCTTCTATCTTACATCTCCAAAACTTATACTTTATATAGTCAAATTAATTTAAATATCATGGGTTCTTCTTGAAAGGCTGTGAATTAATGTGAATGCTAACCCCAAGGTTTCCCCAAGAGGATTAGTAGGAAAAATGTCGCGAATAGATCCGTCACAAAATGTACAAGCTGTTTCATATTTTTATTTGCATTCCTTTCAATATCAAAATAGAAGATAATATGGTCATATTTATCAAAATTTACTTTACTTAATTTCTAACTTAAAATCTGCTATAATGAAACATACATCGAACAACGCTACACCCTACCTCGATTGAGTGTCGGGGGATGCGCGCGCACGCGCGTGTGGAATAAATAAACTTTATTACCAATTTAAAAGCTACAGCCAATCAATAATGGCAATAATATACAACATAACTGGTATATTTTCACATATATATGAATCCTAATTTATAAAAGCAAATCCGAAACTCTGGTATATTTTGTGGAATCAAATTGTTCTGCAATAAAATTCCATTAATTCAAACTTAATTTTTAAAAATACCGCCTCTTTAAAAACATTTGAGTTCATACGTATTTTTTTAAGCATTTTGCTTGGTATTAGGCTAAGAGAGAAAATTTCTGGTAAGTATATTCAATAATCCTAGGCTAATCATAATGTGGGCAAACATGGCGAAAATGTCCCTTTGCATAACTGTCGGATTACTAAAATGGTGGTGTGCTGTGACTACGTGCTTCAGCAAGCCACTATTTGTTTGAAGAAGATAGCTTTGTCTGCTGTTTTCCTAATTCCTGGCGCATTTCACTTAGGGCACTTAAATAAATTCGTCCTGGATTAACGAGACACCGAAATTTCTAATTCGGAAGATTATATACACAAGGCACATATCTCTCAACTGTTTTGAGTAAGGAAATATGAATGTATAGACAAATAACATTCTAAACCCTAATCTGGGTATCATAACATATGGCGTCGCGACGGATGCTGTAATGATTAATTTATTTACTTAGGTTGTTGAGGCATGGATATTCTTAAAGAGATAACGAAAATTTGATTAGAAGTTTTGTTATAATTCATAATTACATTACTGATAAGCTGGCCATTTGTTAATGTCGGTACTAATACTATCCGATGCTTTGGAGACTTGTAATTTTTTGTTATTTCTAATATGTTTATATGATCCTTTTTGTGTATGTATAAAAAGTATAAAATACTATTAGGCTCTTGCGTATTATCACACACATTGGCGACTTTCTATGAAACGAAACACATGGTTGTCAATTCAACGTGTACGACACATGCGAAATTGGGGTTGCCAACTTGGTGAGTTATCTTGAACGATGGCATTGTTGTGAAAGTACGTAAATACCTACATCTAAAAAAAGAGCAAAATGAAGTTATAAATTATGCATACTTGAAGCATTTTGCATTAGCACAACTTATTTTAATGCTATATAGTTTATTCCAATTTGTTTTATAGGGTATGCATTGTTTTATTTAATCATTTAACAGTTTCTTTTTTTCTTTCATATTATGTCAAAAAATAACCAGAATTTTGTAAACATTTTTAAGATGAAATCAATTATATAAACTCAAATCAGCAGTCAGAAATGTTATAAATATTGAATTTAAAGAATTATGCTAATTTTTATTTTCATTGAAGAAACATATTTTTCCTTAAAGTTGGCTTTTTTCCGAACTGAAAAGAACACTTTCCAAAAATGTATATTAGATTTTAAAAGATAACTTTGTACTTACAGTTATTATTCTCTTAAAATTCTGTATTTGTGTGGAAAATTTTAAAATAGGGACACAAGCATTGTAAAACATCACAATCGCGACAAAAATATCGTGTTTCTTTTTTCACCCGTTTTCCAAAATCATTTCTTTTCGAACAGAACACAAAACATTGCCTTATTGTTCTCAGTTTTTTGTCGGTGGGAGGAATCATTTCTAAAAAGTTTTTTTTTCTGTCAACAGAAAGGGATGAGGCAAAATTCCTGGCCGTCCTTTTTTCTTATTTACCGCCCCATGTCTTTCAATAAGGTGGTCTATAATATCAAGCTTGAAATTCAAATGAGATAATTTTTCTACTTCCGAAATCATTTACAGAAATTTCAGACTCACTATCTGAGTCATTATCAGAATTATTTTCTGTTATGTGAGTCTCTCATAATCACTCAATTTTCTTCTATTTTAAGCTCCAAATTTAAAAAAATAGTGTTCGTAGCTTGCGTTACACCGATCAAGTAAAAAGAAAACTCTCGTTTTATCTAGTCTAAAAGAATGGAGTAAAACCAAACCTTGAAACCGGTTCAGAGACTTTTTTTTGTAATTTTAACGTTACTCGACTATTAGAGACATCTGTTCGAAGCATTTCACACTAAACGAGCAAAAAATACGGGCAAATCAGAGGATTAGAGAAAAAGCGTTGCCTGAGAGTGACGTTCGGGCAAAACTGGGAAGTAGTTATTATAATATGCCCAAAATTTCAGAATATAAGCAGATTCATGTATAAGCCAGGATGTTTTTTACTTTCAAAAATTCACCCAAAACTCAAAACTTGTACATAAAACGAATTGAATTATAGTTTTAAAAAAAACTAAAAAAGCACGCTTTTATACTGAATTGAACTAAAAAGTAAAAAAATAATTCTTAATATAAGAATAAAATGATTAACGAGAAAATTAATGTCATTGTGGTTAAAGCATGGGATGCTTTGTACTACATTTTTACACTAATTCAGCTTTTCGGAATAGAAGTTAGAAATTTTAACAATTGATAGTTTATAGAACACCCCACGCTTTTACCCCAATGACATTAATTTTCTCGTTAATCATTTTATTCTTATATTAAGAATTATTTTTTTGCTTTTTAGTTCGATTCAGTATAAAAGCGTGTTTCTTTTTAGTTTTTTTTAAAACTATAATTTTTTTTTTCATTTTTTAGTTCGAACTACAATAAAAGCGTGTTTCTTAGTTTTTTAAACTATCATTTTTTCATTTTTGAATTTATCCTTGAGTTTGATATTTGAAGCTGGAATTACGTGGCTGTGGAATTAGTCTTGCTCTTCAATGGATATTAATTAATGGGTCTGAAGTGTATGTATTCTCTCCGTTTACGGGGCCTCAGATGAGTCCCGTATCGTTATATTAGATTCCTTGTCTATAGAACAGGTCAAACAAACAAAAGTGTGTCAAGAAGAAAAAGTTCGAACTGAAAAAAATTTTAATGTACCATGTTTTTATAACGGACTAAAAATTATAAAATTCCTCCTTTTCGTTTCTTTTTTTTTTCTTCTTCTTTTTTCACATTTTCATGCATTGTCATCCACTTCTGAACTATGGTCCAAATTTCAAGTCTCTAGCTCATCGGAAAGTCACACAGTTTAAAATCAATTCAAAATTCCACCCGAACAGAGATTAAAGAAAGCCAGTAAATAAAAACACGGTAATATTAAGTGTCAATCGGCTTTTTTTTTCACCTTTTAAACATATTCCTATAATGTTAATTCGTATCATCACTTCTAAACGTACTGCTTTATAAAAATAAAAAATATTTAGCAGTTAGAACGCAAAATTATTTTTTTTTCACATGCAGGAGCCTTTTTTATTTTCATTTTCAGAAAAATGTTTATATCATGGTAAGAAATTGCTAATACACACACCCTCCACTTTCTCAGATACAGAACACTTTTTTTTGTTTTATTTCTATTAACCACAAGTGTATTTTATACTTGCATATATAATTAGCTTTAAATACAAAACACCCGCTTTAGGGTTACAACTTATTCTTTTAGTCGCTAAATCTGAAATTAGTCGCCAAATCTGAAAATGGTATATGGAATTAATCGCCAAATTTAAAAATGGAATATGCAATAAATCGCCAAATCTGGAAGTGGTATATGGAATTATAGCCAAATCTGATTACCTTATTCCTGACGATCCTGAAAAGGACAATAGAACAAAATTATGAAATTATTGTATTGTCATTGGTCCTTGACAAATGTGCAAAAATTTCGAATTAATATGACCTTTTAAAGTGGATAAAAATCGAATTCCAAGATTCCGTTACATGCAAGTGAAACTTATAAAAGCGTGTTAAAAAAAGTATTAACGTGAAGAGAAATTCATATACGACACGTGATCATCAGCCTATAATTTTTTTCAGGAGAAAAAAACCAATGTTTGATAATTACATACTGTAATATTTCGAAAGCCATGTTCGGCCGGAAATGCCTCCTGCTAAAACGAGACGGTTGTATTACCCCCTCCCCTTACTCTTATATGCAGGAAAAAATTATTCTATGTTTGGGTGCGAAAGTAGATAGACCGGTTTGAGTGTGTTCTTAAAAATAAACATTAATGTTTAAAATTTAGGCCCCATGTCTTTATTTTTCTGTGCTTATTCACAGGATCAATTATGACTTATACATTCAGACATCCAAATGAGTGAATGTAAATTTTACGAACTATTGGAAAAACCCCGTATTCAGACACATACCTGAAAGAATTTGTGACAGATCTATACGCGGTTCCACTAATTCTTTCTTATCTCTTTAAGCAAAATATTTAATTCAACCAACTTTTCTCGAGTAAGCAAGCGTGATTTATGTAAATGAAGTATATTATGTAAATTCGGTTTTCGGGAGTTGGCAGGAAGGAAGCGAGTTGTTGACGCGCTGAAGTTGATAGGTTGGATGTGTGCAAATAGGAGTTATCATAAATTTGAGAATTAGTTGTTAGTTAAAGATTGAAAAGCAGTGGAATTAGTTAAAGGTTACAGAGCATGGAGCCAACATCATTTGATCAAGCCGAAGAGAGTGACTGGAAGTTTCCAATGTAGGATCAGATGCATTAAAGGTTCAGGTACGGTGCATTTGATTGAGTAGAAGCTAGTTATTCGTGTGCGACATAGTTATAATTAAGCGTATTTAAGCTGTTTTAGATTCAGTTGAGGGTCTGTAGTAGTATTCCCGTGTTATAGAATCTCACCTCCGAACTCTACCATAAATCATAAACCTTAATTAGAATTGTACTGTGTCTGCTTGATAATTGTTAATAAGAATTAATATATTAATTAGATTGGAAATCATGTCTGTGGATTATTCTGTTCCTCCTTCACATCTAGCCGGGTTTACAGGTAGACAAGAGGGTTCGGATGTAAGAGGTAACCGAACGTTACCACAGATTCATGTGACTTCATTTCTCTTTTAGAATAAAAGTTCCTTTCAAGACACTCAGAAAGTAAAAAATTAAAATCACTTGCGCGTAATAAAAAATACTTTTAAAAAAAGCGTTTTCTTAAGCTACATATTTTCCGAAATAA
This sequence comes from Trichonephila clavata, assembly GCA_019973975.1. Taxonomy (NCBI): domain Eukaryota; kingdom Metazoa; phylum Arthropoda; class Arachnida; order Araneae; family Nephilidae; genus Trichonephila; species Trichonephila clavata. The sequence goes on from BMAO01017210.1 coordinate 172,710, forward strand.
ATGGATTCGTATATGAGCTGAACCCCCTCTCCCCCCCCCTTCCCTTACTTTTATTTTAAAGTAGTTCCAAAAATTCTCTGCTTATACACGAAAATATATATGATACCTTTATTTTAAAAATGAAATGAATTATATCTGAAATATAGTAGTATGGATATAGATGGTTTGCTATTATTTGGTAAGAATTAGGCTCTTGGTGCATTTTGAAGTAAAATTTTAGTTACTTGAGATATACGATGGTTGACTTCATTGCGAATTATACAAACATGCATTCTAATTTTACGTTATGAGGTGTAAAAAAAAGAGAGAGAGAGAGAGTAATTTGTATACTTCACAGAAAGAAAAAACATTCTATGCTCTTGGCATTAAAAAATTTTAATCAAAAATAACAAATCAGTAAAAAGAAATTTTAACAATGTGAAATTTCAAAAAAATGGAAACATTCTAGAATATTCGAATGACATCAGCAATAATTTTAAAAAACATTTAAGTTATAACAAAATGGGAAAATAATACAATGTACAGAATTTCAAATAGAAATATTCCACTATCGCATTCTTCTGGTAGAAATACACAATTCGTCAATTCAACGTTTTTCAAAAGACTCTTGAAAATCGCTATCTCGGTTTTCAAAAGCTTGGTCGAGGAGGAAATATTTGTCTCCCTTATCAGTAGGGTTCACGTCAAGAGCTCCTTTTAGAAAGCCAATCCACATCAAACATAGAAAGGACACATCGAGAAGATAATGACTATTTGTCTCTAACAGGAACAAGGTGCCGACAAAGGATAATTAGTCTTCACCAAGCGGCCTGTGATCAATTTTGCCCAATTCAATATATTTCGAAGGACAGGGACATTTAAACATTCAGGAGGAGTGAATATAAATTTAGGCTTCATAGACGTATAGAATTTGCTTTAATATAAATTTGTCAAAATTTTTAAAAAATTAAAGACTATCTATAATATTTATAGAGCACCTAGCATACCTGATAAAATATCCTATATATAATACTTTTTTGTTAATTATTCTGAGTAGAAATTTATATACTGTTCTATATTTATACTGAGACAACTGAATAAATTTACCATGACTTTGATTTGAGTTACAATTCGGAATATTTCTTTAATTACTCAACAAGTAGACTTTCTCCTTATGTAAATATTAATTTCTGTTTAAATGAATGTTATGGTGCATGGTTCTTAATTTTCAATTTATTTAAAATTTAGTTTCATGCATAAGTTTCCTCTTTTATATATATGTAAGACTTTTTAAACTGAACATCAATAATTCGATAGTTGAGAATTCATTTAACCAAAATTCTAATTCTTTTCATAACATATCTTGATTCTTACTTTTTAATCCACCAAACAACCACCCATAAACATTCATAAATACGTAAGAAAATGAAATATTTCAGATTTTCCCGAGCATCTTACTCAGGATTGAATCACTTGGAATGTTTTGGAAAATCGCTTTTCGCGTGAGTGGACGTTTTGCCCCATTACACAAATGACGACAGGTAATGGCCTATCGCCCCATTAACGAAGAATCAGATGTCTCTGATATGTTTCATTCCTTAAAAATACTTTTTGAGTTGTGTAACTGTAAATTTTAAATCTATCACAATACTATGTAACTGTATTTACTGTTCAAATTTCACAGTTTAAAGTAGTTACTATATATAAGTTGTAGGATGGCTTTTTGTAGGGTTAGAATTCCTTCTAAAACCTCAACCTCAGCTCTCTCTCTCGGTTAGCCAAACTCTTTTTTCAGATTATAGTACTGATCGAAATCCAAAATGTCTGTTAGATAAATCTTTTGAAACCATTATTACACAGTTCAATCACATTAATGTGACCCCCACGTACTTTCGAAGTCAACATTAAATGACCAATCACAGAAGGTAGGTGGCAGCTGAGTGCAGTTGAGTGTATATAAAGGATGTGTGAGGGCTTCGAAAAACATTGCAATCGTTGGCGTACTGCAGAAACGAAGCACTGCACTTCACCTACATCAAAGCATGCAATCAACTATTCCTCCAGCTCATCACTGGTATGAGGCTAAACACCCTGGAGGTTCTCTTTCCCTTCAATGTGTGCAACAGGCAGAAACAAACTATTCTAGCTCGTTTTCAGAGTGGCCACCACCGAACTTTGACTTTTAAGGATGGAAATAACGCTTTTCCGACTAGTGTTACGTGTTCTGCCTGCCAGGCATCTCCAAAACACTTTATTGACTATCTGGGACTTCCAAAACAAGATCTATATGAAGACCCTCTAATGGTGTAGGACTTTTTGAGAGTGAGTGAAATCATGGACTTGGTCTAGCTTGACTAGACATGGAGATGAGCAACAACAACAGAAATGGAGCGATTTATCCAACGTCCAAAAGGCATGATCTTTGGCTTTTGGGCCAGGGGGGGGGGCATTTCCGAAAAGGGCTAAGTATGTGGACTGATAGCGTGCCACCTAGGTAAAAGTATATCGCGCATGGCAAAATGGACTGGCCAAAATCAGTGACTCAGCAAATGTGATCCACCACGAGCTATAGATGACAGAAGTGAATGGTGGTTGCGGAAATGCATTCGGGTGAATAGACGTGATACCATTGAGCAACTGACCACCTAGATGAACCAAGAGGCTACCAACAGTGTCCCCCGAACTACTGTTCAAGCGAACGTTGATACGTCTGGGCCACCGAAGCAGACCCCTGGGTCATACATTTATGCTGACTGCTGTTCATTGACAACGAAAGCTGGAATTTGCAAGCCAGTACCGCAACTGGAAGTCCACTGAGTGGCGACAAGTAGCGTTTTTCGATGAATCACGTTTTATACTTCAACGGAAAGATAGACGTTGGCGTATACCTCATAAAGCAAACACCCTGCAAACAATTCATGGAATGATCCAGGCTGGAGGCAGGTTTGGAATGTTTTCCTGACTTTCTCTGGGTTCACTTATCATTGTGGAAAGTACGAGGGATCAATACAAGTACACATCTGTCCTTCAGAACCATGTTCACTCCTATATGCGCATTGTTGAAAGTGGTGTAACTTCAATTTCTCCCATCCAGTAAATGTGTTGCCTTCGATTCTAAGTCTACCCGATTTTCAATAACATTAAAACTGGAAAAATAGTGTGGCTTAGATTCGAGTAAATAAGGTAATATTACTAATATATAAAGATGAAAGATACAGAGATCTTTACTAACTCTACCAAAGATAAATTACTTCTAGATATTAGAAAAGTAACGTCACTGTGTGTGTGTGTGTGTGTGTGTGTGTGTGTGTGTGTGTGTGTGTGTGTGTGTGTGTGTGTGTGTGTGTGTGTGTGTGTGTGTGTGTGTGTGTGTGTGTGTGTGTGTGTGTGTGTGTGTGTGTGTGTGTGTGTGTGTGTGTGTGTGTGTGTGTGTGTGTGTGTGTGTGTGTGTGGTGTGTGTGTGTGTGTGTGGTGTGTGTGTGTGTGTTTGATTATTTATTCTTAAAGCTAAATTAAGATTGACAAATAAATCAAGCTCATTTTCGGCTGATTCGAAGAAAATCGAGATAAGAATTTACACTATTAGTTTTCACTGTTTGTTTTCAAGCTCATTCGATTCGAGATAAACGTAATTTGTCCATTATTGGTGAATTTTAATCTCGCATATTTCACGTGAACTTACGAGAAATTGCGATATAGGAACTAAACAAAGAAGAGGTCTGCCTTTTATGAATATTAAATTAGATAATGGAATAAATTATAGGACTACTTGTAAATTCTCTTTTCGTCAGATTTGCTTTTGTTTGGAATTCGAATCTTAAAAGCATTTTCATAATTGAATTTCTCTCAGATTTGATTAAGGAAATAAATCGAAACTTACTTTACTTTAAATTTATGTGTCCCGTCAAGTTCTGAACATTGACAATCTTTTATCAGCGGGAAACTGAAACATAAAATTAGCAGCTAAGAGATTGAGATTTTTGTTTAAATTGATTGCGAATGTGTATATCTAGCTTAGTATTCGTTCTCATAAATATATTGTTCAGGTTATAGTTTTAGCAAATATCGTAACTTTTAATGAATATATATTACCTATTTTTAAGAACAAAAATTAAAACTTTGTGTATGTATTAAATTTGTTTTATTTGTCATTTGGCATTTTATCTTCTTTATTCAAAAATATGACCAGAAGCTTTAAGTCATAGAAATGTTAGCTTCAAGGGATAGCCAATAAAATAATTTTGGTAGAAAAGAATAACAAAAAGTTCTGAAACTGACCCCTATTTTTAGCTGTTTGTAATAATTTTATTTTTTCTATGAATCCATATTATTTTGGAAGTATTTAATGAACTTATTTGATGAATTATTTTAAAGATTTAGTTACCTGCAGTTTCAAATTTAGTATGAAGCGGACTTCTTAGACGCAATCGAGAGAAACGACTGAAGTACATGATTGGAGTAGAACAACTTCAGATAATTTCTTGCTTCCAGATTTATTTAGTAGTAACTATAATAGTCTTTCATTCTTTGTAAATGTTTATGTTCTTGTGGAAATTTCAAAGTATAGCTTACTTTTTTTTTTCATCTTCTTTACTTAGAATCTTTAAAATCCTTTAAATAAAAAACTGTTCAGATAATTTAAATAAATTGTTTTAATTTTTTCGAGTCTGGAAATGCATAAGCTATTTAAATATGATGGTAGACCTCATAAAACAACAAGTAAAAAACATTTGAAAATCTTAATTTTATTGCATGTAAAACATTTATCAGCTCAAATACTGTTGTAAATACTCAGCACAATTTAAGTCTTTACTGCCGAAGTTGTTTTCAAATGAAATATTAAATAAGAAAATTTTTAGTTTACGTATAAATATAAATTTTGCGTAACGAAATGCTCTGAAAATGTTCTTTTATAACTTCATTGCTACACATATGAAATATATATCATTAATCATAATTTTTACTAGTATTTTAAACTTTTAGTATAAGATAAGAAGATTTAGATTAAGAATGTTTGCAGCTCTTTTCAAAAATTCATAAAATATGGCAACGTAAAGAAAGGAATATTAATAGCTACATTATATCTTACTAGAAACATCGTTTCTTTAGCCAAAAAAAAAATGTGTGGAATAGAATTTTACCAGGCTATTACAACCATAAAATAACATATCACATTAAATATTAATATATAATTCACATACACACACGTAAATAAAGATCGCATTAGTTTCTGTTTCTTCTCGTTTAAAAAATTTTCTTCTGTAATATTTACTCTAGTAACATCTTAAAATTTTCTTTTTTCAAAAACCATCTAAAAACTCCTTTTTCTTTGAATTTTATAGTATTTTTCAATAAAAATGTAACTAATCTTTTGGTAAAGCAGGCTTTCCTATGTGGTCCACATTTTTATTTAAAAAAGTAATTAATCCTATGGATCATTAATTAAACTATTCCTTAGAAAATTCTTTTCGTATTCGAAAAAAAAGCTTCTAACAAAATCTTCTTCACAATTAATACAGCATTTTAATTTTGTTAGATTAATATTTAACTCAACTAAATTGGGTGCACTTGTAAATGTTTGAAACCAATGCACATATTTTCGACAAAATGAGTTCGTAACAGCAAATGGTCATTATAACGTATTTGAATTTAATGACCATAAATCTTGAAACCATTAACCATAAATTCCCAGCAAAAATCTCTTGTTCGATAGTAAGCCCTCATTATATTTTTAACTTAATCCTACTTAAGTAGAATGGAGGCTTAACTTCAATTTCTATTTCACTGCTGAAAATAGGCTTTCTTCATGAAATTTCGATCATTAATTCAAATCAGAATTTTACTTAGAATTGTACACACAATACCTCATTCTTATAACTTTACTAGCCGTTACCCACCCACTTTGCTGGGTTCATTATGTTGTATGAATGTATGCAATATATATATATATATATAAACATATATTATACATAGAGAGATATAGAGAGATTTTTGAAAGACTCTCTGATCAACAATCATTTTTTACTATACTGTTTTATTGAAATAATTAAATTTATATTTAATGAATAAATAGTAACACAAACAATAATCATTGTCCAACACCATATATAGAAAGGAAAATGGTAAATTGCAAGGAAAATCGCTTTCCATTTTGCTACTTAATATTGTGATTTTGTCATATGTGTATATATATTTATATTGTAACGTCTTTGTTCGAAGCGTCTAAAACTCAAGTGTGGAGAATGTTGTGTCCTCTAGCGCCCACTGTATGAAACAAACTGTTGAAAGTAAACTGAACAGACATAAAACGAGAACTGTTGAAAACAAACTAAACACACTAGAAACAAGAACTGTTGAAAACTAGAAAGATAAATTTGAATAAGATAAATTTAAAGATAAATTTAATATAAACTGACACTAGAAAGATAAATTTATTACATCATCGCGAAAAACTTTTTTTATTTGTTTATATGTTATTCTTATTAGATACTTTGATTTAAAATACGCATCTTGAAGGAAATTAATGTTAGAAATAATTCTTTTACGAAAGAATGTTACATTAATTTTAAAGTTTAAAAACCATCAAGTTACGTATTGTTTGATTGACATAAATTCATTCATGAAAAATTTTAATTTATCAAATTTACCTTTGCTTTACAACTACAGTTTCCCTTTATACCGCTCTCTAAATTACAAAAGTTTTGTAGGAAACCTATTTAAATCTTAAACTATAACAAAATGGATATTAGAATTTATTTTATAGTTTCACACAAAAAAATAGTAATCATTTAATTTTAATCTTTCGGTAATATATATGTGAAGGATAAAAGAATTTTACAGTCTTGAGAAAGAGAACAGATTCCCAAACATAAATCCCAAAATATTTTTAATTAAATAAAAAACAAAAATTTCTGTTCTATAAGAACTGAAATTACAAATATAAAATTTAAAACATGTTTTTAAGGCAAATAGAAAAAAAAATATCCTGTACTTTCCCCGAAATTTTTAAAAGGACCAAACTCATAGATCAACGACCAAACTCATAGATCAACGACTTCTTAATTTAAGAATTGTCGATTCTCAATTCCTTCTTAATAATAAGGGCTTCTCAAAGGATTTTTAAATTTAAACCGATGTTAATATTTTCAGGAGGTGTGGAGTGTAATTTAGTGGGGTGAAACACTTGTTCTAATCAAACACAAAAAAATTATGAAATAAGCTTGTAATAGGCTGTAATATAATTCTAGTAAGAGTTAAAATAATTATAATTAGAACTTGAACCCTTAAAAATTGAGGTTTTGACTAATTTGTTTTATTTCTAGTAGCAGCACTTGATGAGTACATCATTCGCTGGATTAAAAACCCTCCACGCCAACACACATGGAGTAACAACAATTAAACAATAAAACAAAGAATCAAAAAACAGGAAAGTTACCACATAATCACAATCAGAAAGTCAGCCAGATTGCAGAGCTTTGTAACGGGTCTATTCGAGTACCTTTCACCAATCCTCTAGGGGAAATTATATTAAATTAAATATTGTTCAATTGAAAAATTTCTCCAGAAGAAGCAGACGCTACATATGTAAATTATGTCATATATTTAAGCATTAACTTCTAGGTTTAAAGAGAGAGAGGTTAGAAGTTAGATGATAGAAGTTTGAGATTAACGTAAAATAATTGAAAGTTAGACTAGAGAAACTCGTCGATTGATTAATTAATTAATATATAAATTTGATAACTTACAGTTGGTCAATAAGGTTGTCGTGCCCCTGTACTATCTTGTACTTGGTTCACATTGCCCGGCGCGTCTCTAGGTGTGGAAAGAAACATATCATCACCAACGAAAGCCATAATTACAAATATTTAGTAACAACACACAAAGTACAATTACAAGTTTAAACTACAAGTAGAAACCCTGGAGTGATTATACAATTCCCTAGATTAATCCTGATACTCAAAGCTAACATTCAATTCTAAGCTTCAAATTTAATATTCCCTACTAAGTAATCTCAGCTATCAGAATTGACAAAGGAAACGAACCCTTCCTAACGTCAGGTCGGTACTAAATCTAATCCCTTTGGTTACTCCAATGATTAACACTATCAATTACTATCTAATACGCGCTAAGCTCGCTGGAAAGATCCGTAGACGATACTTACACCTAGTTTGGCAAATCCTTCTCCTACTACTTTCTTACTAAATCTAGACTTTATATAGTCGAACTCATTAGCATATCGCTATCTCGTGTTTTTCCCGAGGAGGCTGTGATATAGAATAATTGCTGGCCCCAAAGTTACCCAAGAAGATTAATGGAAAATTGACGCTGATAGACCCGTCACAAGGTATTAGAATTAGATTCAAATCTGCATGAAGTCGATTTTTTGAAATAGGAAACTAGGTTTATTTCCTAACGTAAGTTACTTTGTTTATGGGGCCGGATAGCCTAGTGGTTAGAGCATCGGACTCCAGACCAGAAGGCCTGAGTTCGATGCTCGATGCCACCAAATACCCTCCGAGCACACACGTAGTACGTTCTCGTTAAATCAATTGGTCCGAATTTTGTCGCCATCTATCGTGTCGTACCCAGCAAAATCGTGCTGTCACCATCATGGGGCTCAAAGCTTAGGCTAACGACAGGCGTAGATCTAGCCCGTTGCCATGATAAATTTCGTGGGCCTCGATCTGACTACGTCAGACAAGTGGCATAAGCAACAACAACCTTGTTTATAATTAAATATAACATCTTCCCCGCTTTGACTCCAATACTTTATATTCGTGCATTTCCTCTTCCTTGGGTTTTGTTTGATTTATAAAAAGATAAATAAATAGTATTTGTTTTAATTATTGCTGGTGTTCATTCTGACTCCCAATCATTAAGAGATTCTAGAATGAATCTCTTACAGCTTGTAACTGCTCTACGGCCCTCTAGTATCTATCATAGATGTTACGAGAAACAGCAGGCAAATCTCCAGGTACTCAACATCATTCATTAGGGATTTCTCTCAGCGCAAAACAGAATTTGGAGAGGGAAGGACACGCAAGACAGTCGTGCCCGGTTTTCAGCCTGAAAACAGCAGCTGCATGCCATCTCGGGTGATCTGGTTTCTCATTTAGCGTCTCCCTTCAAGACTTGTCAATAATTTCCTCATGTGTAAAGAGCTTCATATAACTTTCCCTCCCACGGAAGAGTACGGGATTCCTCTCTGAAAGCTTCGAAAAACCCAGGGCAGTTTTTAGAGAGAAAATCATCTCTCTCATTTCCGTAGATATCACAATGAAATGGAACCCATTGTAAAACAGCATTCTTTTTTAAGGGCAAAAGTAATCCAAGATTTTCTATACAATTTTTAATTCGAATAGAATCTGAAAATTCCAGAGATGTTACAGATTGTATTGCAGAAATTGAGCTTTTAATTAAAGTAAAGCAGAAATAACCTGATAGACAACAATCATTAAACTACCAAGCGTTTTACGACGCATTTTAAGTTCTTTTATGCTGGAACCATATGAACTTTTACGGCCGAAATTCATTCCGACAGAGTCTTATTAATCACCCGGTGTGCAAATGTCGAATCGATAACTGTTTTGGCAAGTTGTGTTCATAACCGGTAATATAATTGCTTTAATTAAGACGCAGTTTGTTTCTTTCTCTCATTTGGACTTGAATTATTCATCGGCTGCACAACTTCTCATTTGTGTTCCGATCTCTTCTTTGAGCCTTGAATGGCTGTGGCTTCCTACTTTTTAACACGCTTTTATAAGTTTCATTGTGTGTAACGGAATCTTTGAACTCGCTTTTTACCCTTTTTAAATGGTCAGATTAATTCTCGAAATTTCACACACTTATTAAGGACCGATGACAATACAATAATTTCATAATTTTCTTCCATTATCCTGATCAGAACATCAGGAATAAGGATTTCCAAATTTGGTGATTAATTCCATATACCACTTCCAGATTTGGCGACTAAAAGAATAAGTTGCAACCCTAAAACGAATACACTTGTGGTTAACAGAAATAAAACAAACAAAAAAGTATTCTTTATGTGAGAAAGGGAAAGGTGGAATCAAATTAATTGGTCAATTTCTTTATTTATATATAGTATGTCACGCATGTGCTACGACGTAAGCTAAAAGCTTTCATGAAATCATAGATAGTATTGCCGTGCTTTAAATA
>BMAO01017210.1:183246-217243 GCA_019973975.1 Trichonephila clavata
CATATGAATGCTTCTGGAAATTACCGGAGAAATCTATAACATTATGATCCATGACGCAAGTGGATTTTCCAAACATTATTAATACAATATCAAAGAGTTTGATTCCAATATGATACTACTTTTGGTAAGAATTGGAGAGAAGAGAAAAAAATCACGTTACACATTAACAATTATTCACCGTTTGGACTTCACTCAGACGATAAGTTTCTCTGTCTTGTTTAGTTTAGAGTGAATTTACTTTAAATTAAAACAGATCTGTTAAAACGCAATAAATTACTTTCAACTCGATTCATTTGTGTTTTATTTTCTCTCAACTTACTCTGAACGGTATCCAATGAAAAATTAAAAGCTTTTAAGAATAAAATAGAGTTTGCATACTTTCACTTAATTTGCTCTTACAACTACACCTTGTGTGCATTTTACATCTTAATTAAATGCACAGGTATTAAAACAATATTCTTTTTTGTACAGAATCTTATTTATTATCTTTCTGTTACGGATATATTTGCCTGAATTAAAAATGTAGACTTCATATTGAAAGACATTTTTATATAGAAAATATTACTGTGAGCTCCATACGAACTCCTAAGCATTCAGAAATACTAAAAATTAAAATGCGATATTTAACGAGAAAGGTCAATTCTCCATTTTATTTTAATACACAAGACAGTTTATATTAACTTGACGATACTCAAAAATCCTCAGTTAGAACTGGATTGAATGAAACTTTGTAATGGTCTTGCCTGTGCACCTAAAGGTGTGGAAGAAAGGGAGAGAAGACTAGCCATGTTATAAATCACTTAATTTATTTACAGTACAAACCACAACACAAGTTTGATCAACCCAAGTTCAGAAATGCAAGCAATTAATGAATACGAAAGCAACTAACGAGGTATGCGAGATATGAGAAGACTTTAAATACTTCAGTACACTTACTTAATTCAATAGCTCTGACTTCTTAGCTATATAATCTATATTCAATCTCAAGTGACAGATCGTCACATTAAGTAGTAAAAATATCAATTACTTAATATCCACGCCTCCCATTCAATTTGATTAATCACTACTTCACGAGCAGTCTATCCTATCTCTCTCTTTAACTTGGAAGCCTTGACATTATAAAGTAGTCCTAATTTGCATGTTCATGTTCTCTTCTTCGGGAGTAATTTTATAATAAAATAATTTTTAAAGACCAAAAATTCCCCAAGAGTGAGAAGATTGTAGATAGAACCATCGCAACTATAAATATCTGCTTATAAATCCTATAATCGATTTTTAGTCTAAGAAAATCATTGGAATTTTTCCCATTGTATGTAAATGGTATGATAATAGTGTTAACTTTTAGAAAAACATTAATTTCTCTTATTGCACCCATGTGTGCATTCGGGTTGCGGAAGAAAGTATGCGGAAAGGATTTTCGCACCAAAGGATTTTTACCTATTTACATGGCTGAAAATGAAATTACATCTTTTTTGTGAATGCAGACAAGGTGATCCAAATTGCGACGAAGCAACTGAAGGACCTTTCAAAAAATGGATTCCAGGAGTATTTTGAACAGTTATACGAATACTGGAACAGCTGTGGGGATGCAGGAGGGCACTACTTTGAATGCCAATTAGATTAAATTATTGTTCTATTTTTTAATAATTTGTAACTGACCTATCCCGAAAACTTTTTGATCCCACTATGTACATGATGCAAATGTATTAATTTTATTATTTTTTTTGTTTTGTTCTTACTTTCATATAATCTCTTATTCTTAAAACGAGTTTAAATCCCTTCTACCTTGTGACCCAGCTAAAGGTGTGGAAGGAATTAAAGGACCATTCGACATGATAAATTCGAATTATTTTATTTATCAACTATTATCGACTCAAACCCAAATAATACTATAAATAGGATAATTCAGTCAAGCAACAGGGGGAAGAGACGAGATTCGCGTTTGGGGAGAATACGTTTAATATTGTGGCTCTTCTCTCCTTAATATTACTCTACACAGAGCTTAAGTATTTAATATCCGCCTAACGATTTTAACAATTTAAACATCAACGTAATATAAGGGGACAGTACCTGAACTTATATATATGCAGTCTTCTACTCAATCCAACTAGACTCTAACACTTCTTGGTTATAATCTTTTACAGGGACTTAAACCAATTCTGGTAAGCTTCCCCTTGTAACTATCTTGTCATCTCTTGTTAGTCAAACTTCTGACTTTCTTCCTTTTTGTTTACCTATTCTCTTCACTAGCAATTCACTAACTATTCCCTTCACTTCTCATCCACTTACAACTTACTAACACTTAAACTCGCGAAGAAGGAATATATATAATAAACTTAATTTGCATATATCATGTTTCCTTCTTTTAGGAGAAGATTGGCTAAAATTTGCAGACACAAAAGAATACCCAAAAGGACTGTAAGTGGAAGATCACGTTTAGATCCGTCACAATATTCTTAAACTTTTAATAATACTGTGGTTCTAAAATTAATTTATAGTTAAGATATGTGATTGTTAAAGGACATTCAAGTTTAAAGGTACTATTTAGAACAGGGGTGAGCATTAAGTCGATCGCGATCGCTCCAAGGCATTTTAAGGTGACCACCTGAGGATTGGCAGTTAGTAATTACATACCGAAATATTCAAGATGGACTGATTAAATCTTCAACTGACTATTACTACAAGAACTAACATTAGATAAAAATGCTTTATTTTGTTAATGTATTTTGAATTGTTTGATATTATAAATGCATCATTTAATATTATTATATTTGTGACTATTGTCATTATGTTTGTATCTTGCATTTTGCTTTGAATGCGGTCTTAAAATTGCAAGTTTTTTTATCGTAGTTATGTAAGTATTCCGCGTTTATTATTAAGTTATAATAAATATTGTAAACCCCTTTTTCTTAGCTCACCACACCTAAGCCACTGGATGGACCGCAACACCTTCAAAAAATTAGAAGTATCCTGTACCCTGGAAAACTTTGTCCACCCCTTATTTAGAAATAGTTTTAATATGCTTTATATATATATATATATATATATATATATATATAGGCATTTTTCTGGTAAATACTATTTTATTGCCAACAATTTTAATCTAATAATACTTTTTCAAATGATTCCATGGATTAACTATCTATTGTTTAAAAATATTTACTTTAACTTAACATTTAATGTATTGAATATAAGGTTTGTAAGTTATTATATTTAAATTAATTCCCAGCTGTGTGTGATACACAATGAAACTTGATTGACAAATTGCCCGGCTGTAACTGTAACTTTAATCCTGGAATACTTTAGTATCTCCTTATAATTGGCTACACAGTAAACAATATTGTAAATTATGCCTTTGATATGCACTTCAAAGTTTCCAAATTACACTGGATAATATTAATTGATAAATTCGTCCACCGATGTAAGAGTTTGGATTAAAATATAATTTATTCTAAAATGTTAAAGTGAATTAGTGCCCTTTTAAAGCAATCATGATCAAGCTCATTTAAATTTTCAATAGAAAGATAATGGAAACACCATTATAATAATGTATTTACTGTCTTGCATTCGGGGAATAATTCCCCTTTGTGAAATATTTTCTCTACTTTGTATGCTAAATCTCTATCACAGAGGAAACCTGGGAATAAACTCTCCTCGTTTGATTCTAATTTAATCAATTGTTTTCTAAGTTAGAGGTTTTCTTAGAAGCACATTCCATAAGGTTAGAGTCGACAAAAACACAGAAGAAAAGTTCAGTCATCATATTTTGCTTAAAAAAGTATGATAAAGATAGGAACAAATGTTTCAACAGACGAGAGTGTAAAACTATTATGAACCCAATGAAAATGCATTTATTCTGCTTTGCGGGGAATTTAAGTTTCGTTAAAATTTAGTCACTAATATAACACTCACTTATGTAAATTTAAAGAGTGAAATTGTTTCTGATTCACATTTTAACTTTGATTGAGGGTTTATTGTTTTATTTTGTTATTTTCTTCTTTACTGGATATATGTCAACGCTTCTTTTTCAAGCCAATTTGTGGTGATCACTTTATTAGAGTCCTGACATTTAAGCTCTTTTCGCGTAAATTAACCCTTCCCCGGCTTTTCTCGAGCTGAGCTCGGACAGGCGAAACGTACCATTCATTCTGTATCATCCTGAGTGTAGCTCGGGAACTGTGAAAATTTACACTGTGCAATCGGTCTTTCCGAATTATTTCACATGTGCTTCTTATGATTTCAAATAACTAAAAATACCACGAAGTGGAATTTTCTGCAAAAAGAGGATGTCCCTATGCTGAGCACACACACACACCCCTCCCCTCCCCTTTACGCTTATCTGAAAGACACTTAATAGACTCCATTCCCCAACAGAGAAGAAAACTAATTCTAAACGAAATTATATTATTTGCTGCTTAAAGAGAGACAGTAGAGAGAAGGAGATAAAGGAAATAAACAAGACTCGACTGTTCAGATTGCGATGTTGGGTTATGTATAGTACAGTGGTTTTCGAATTTGTCATACCCGATCAAATTTGGATTAATAATTTTATAATCATTTATGTAAATGCAAAAGATGTAAATATAATTTGCGATTCAAAATAAAATCTAGGCATTCTCTGCTTTATGTTTATAGTCGGGGGTAATTGACTCCAAAGTCTTGTGATTTCTCTCATACAGAAAGCCAACTTTACAGGTAAATTACTCAGTTAATTAAATAATTTTTTTTTTTTTTGCATTAATTTTTAAGAAATTTTGTATGCGATTGACGCTATTATGTTTAAAAAGATATGTATGTTTAAAAATATGCGCAAGAAATTGACATTTTTTTATACATGATCCAGAAATAAAATTAACCTGGAGTGAGTGAGTGAATATTAACGTTGCACTGTTCAGCTACACGAGGGCTTTTGGCGACGGTCCGCGTAATTTGGAACCATGGTCAAGTGACGCGGACGACACCTGATCTGGCACCCCCTCTCCTAACTAACACACCACACCAACGGAAGGACATTTGAGCTCTCAGATTTAACGGGCATCGCTCCCCTACATGGTGGGTCTTTAGTGGTACTGGGATCGAACTCATGACACGCTAGCCATGATCCGATGCCTAGACCACTTGGCTCTCTCTCTACCGCGGCCACAAATTAACCTGGAAGGGATTAAAGTAGCAGTAAATAATTATACATTTGATTAAGAGAGAGAAAAAACCCGACATTAGTATTAAATTCTGATTTTTCTATCATGTAGAGAGTAGAACGTACTAATTTTTCTGAATGCATGGTACATATGTTGAGAGATAAAGTACAAGACAAGTCGAAATTATTGTGCAGTTCATGGTCGGAATTTAGAATGTAAAACGCTAAAAACAGCTTCCCAGCCAAAGGAATAAAAACATCGTTCACTACAGTCACCTTCCGTTGTGTTCCGTTAAAGCGTTACCGCTTCATGAATAGCTTAGTATTTTGTTGTTATATAATTTGTTCTATACCACCCTAACGTATGTACCACGAGTTTAGAATTACACTGTATGACAAATTTCTGTTTCAATTGATCCATCGTTTCTTATATAAAAAATGTTCCGTTTCCTTTTACATATAATGTAACGCTTAATTTATATTTCAATTTATATATATTCCACGTTTTAATAACGTATTTATAAAGCATTTCAAATTCTTAAGAAAGCTGTATGATTAATGGATATATGTGTTATAATTTAAGGATTTATTCGAATATTAAGACATTATCTCTCTTTTTCTTTTTGAATAAATCTGTTGAGCCTCTAAGTCCTCCCATTGTTGTGTTGTACAAGTTTATAAAGGTGGTGCCAGCTCAGGTGTCATTCTCGTCATCTGACCGTGGTTCAAAATTACGAGGTCCGTCACTAATGGCCTTGTGTTGCTTCAGAGGGTGACTTACGTTAAAATCAATTTATATTAAAATATCTCTCTGAAAATGTGTTCCAAGTTTAGTTTTTATCCTGTGAAATTAAGTAAATGCATACTTAATATAAATCGTATGCTCTAGTAAAATAATGAGTGTTCACGAATTACAACTGTTTATATAAAATTAAGCTTTTGTAATTTCATCTCAACTAAAAAAATATATTACAGTAGAACGTTGTTTATCCAAATCAATTGGGACCGGACACCGCTCGGACACGCGATTGTTCGGAAAACCGAATGCGATCCATGCAGTATCTGAAACCGGACACTATACGAATATTGAAAATCATCATATGCAGGAAACTTACTTGAAGAAAAAGCACAAGAAATGCAAAATGTCGCAATTTTACCTTGATTGGGGAAAATAATCACTTATATTTTTCCCTGTACTATTGTACGGCGCATTTTCGCTGCAAGGTATCTGATTCTCTTCAGCAGCAGTAGTTGAGTAGGACAGCACTCTGATTGTTGTTAGTACCACTCCATAGCTGTCTCTAACGCAAAAAAATGCGTCAGCATTTGATGGACCCTTGCTACTTTCATTGTTGTTGTTGTTGTTGTCCTCGTCTTCGTCCTTTTCATCGTCGACAGGGCCAGATTCTTCTTTCAGGGAAGTCACAATCTCGTCATCATTTAGCATTTGAAATCCACAGTCTTCTGCATCGCACGCCATTAAGGCTTCTACATGAACAAAACTCAGCAAAAGAGAACGTATACACTCCCTCACTTGGAAACAAACTGTCGTAATATTCCATGCAGATGTTTACCAAATCACACAACTGAAATTCCCCAAATACGCCTCACCTTGGGTTTTCCCGTCACTGCTGAGCATTGCAATGTTCGAAAATGTAACCGGACTTTGGCCCGGATAATAAACGTTCGGATAAACGACGTTCTACTGTGTTTCTATTATTACTATCAAATTATTTATACATCCAAGGCATAATAAATGCTTGATCTATTGAATGCCGCTTCAAATAAATATTACGGATACTTACGGCTTTATTTGTCATGTTCTCCTTACTTCCGATTCAGCTTTAAACGGAGTTGAAGTAAATTTTGTTCGATATTCACAACAGCTTGTTCCGGAAGTTTTTCTTCACGCTTATCGTCCTTGTTTTTTCAACAAGAAAAATCCGAGTATTTCCAATGTAACTTTCTCTCACACCAGTTATAGTATCAAATATTCTGATAAAAAGTTTGCAAAAATAAAAAAATAAAAAATAAAATTTAATTCTTTGGATTTATCAAGAAGCTATATTTGTTGCGAAATTAAAGAGAGAGAACAATTGACTCTTAAAAACCTGAATTTCTAAATCTGAAATCACGAAGTCCTGGCTTAGGTTTATTCGAATGCGATTCAATTATTGCAGCCTCACTTCAATCAATGGCTTAACCCAGCAATACTCAACCTGCGGCTCAGGGGCCGCATGGGGCTCACCGATCCTTTCTGAGTGACCTGGTCAGGCCCGTTGCACGAATAAATTCAATTATTTAAGGTATCCGACTATTTGCGACAAATTTTTGTGGAAAAATGGAGGTATGGGGATTTTTTTGTGGTTTTTTGATTTCTTTAGTGCATTTTAAGAAAAATATGCTAAAACTAAGAAGAGGAAAAGAAATTATCATTACTAAAACGGCAAAAAACTGGTAAAAATTTACATAAAATAACCTAAACGCGGCCCATTCTGTACCAAATGTTTAAGAACAAATTTTCAATTTTTGAATTCATAACTTTAACATATTGCTATGTTATTCATTTTTTTTAAATGAACTTTTGGATAACAGATATTTTAATTTTTACAAAAACTAAAGCACTTTTCCTTAGTAATTATATGAATTGCTTATGAAAACAGAGATTATATTCACATAAGGGGCCGTGGGTAACCTAGTGGTCAGAGCATTGGACGCCAGACCGGAAAGCCTGGGTTCGATGCCCGAGGCCACCAAATACTCGCCGAGTACGAACGGAGCACGTGCTCGTTAAATCTGTGGGTTCGAATAGTGTCGCTCTCTATCGTGAGGAAAATCGTGCTGTCACCTTCATGGCCCCAAAGTTTAGGCTAATGACAGACGTATCTCTAGCAAATTTCCATGATGAATTTCGTGGGACTCGATCTGACTGCGTCAAACAGGTGGCATAAGCAACAACAACAACAACATAAGGGACTGTAAATTTTGTAATAAAACAGTGATTGATAAATCTGAAGGTTGAAATACTTCTACTATTATACAGACCATACACAAAGAATATCAGTTAATTATGTTTCAAAACTTTTTTAGCAATCGCTGTCCCCGTTTGAGCATTTTCGCAAAAACACATTTCGAGTAAAACGCGTTTTAAAGTATGACATCTTGCTTAAAGTAATGGGCATCTTCTTTTACTAAAACACTTGAAGTTTTTGTTCTAGTGAACGTGAAATGATACACTTCGTATTTTTATAAAGCTACTAAGACGGACTATAAAATAAAATCAAAAAACAAATTTGTCAATTTTTGGCAAAATTCACAATTATAGGGTAGTCGGATACCTTAAGAACAATGCATTAAAAATTTAGGTAGAAATTCTATCAATCAAGCAAGCCTACATATTAATTTTGTTATCGATGTCGTGCTGGTACGAATTGATAGATATTTTTTTCTTTTTGTAACTGTAACGGGGTTAGTGATAACAAGTAACTGTGGAGTAACGAACATATTTTGGGTTAATCTAATTTTTAATTCAGTGTCTTCCAAGAGAAAAATATCTAAAGAATATTTTTTGTTTAAGAGGGTTGGGATCTTGACTATTTAGTAGAGAAAAACAAATATGAATCAACAACTTTGATTTGTCGTGAAAATATTACATTTAAAAAGTATAAATTTGCTCGTCACAATACCACTAAGCACTAATCTTTCAATGTCTCTTTTTCTTCAGAATCTCTTTCAAAAGGAAATAAATTGGCTTTCTCAAAAAAATCTTTGCACCAGCAACAAAGTATTGAGGAGGGGGAGAAGGGCGTTAACTCATTGACGAAAGAAAATTAAAACAATGCCATAATTGGATATAAAAATGCATAAAACCTTTTGTTGTGTGAGTTGAGTTTCATAGCTAATACAATTTAAAAATAAAACCAAAAAATTACGAGTTTTAATATTTTTGTAAATTTTCCTCATTTTAAATGTCCTTTATATTGATATATCCACCCACTCCCCTTCTCCTAACATTAATCCTCAAGTTGCGAACCGCGTGAAATCGTTGTCATATGTTTGTCAGAACGCAGGATAAAAATGGTTGAGTACCCCTGGTTTAACCCCTTAAGAGGTCAATTTATTGCTCAAAATGTTCCAAAAAAGGTCCCTTTTTATTACATATAACTAAGAATAATACTTAACAGAATGCGAAAATGGAAGAATTTTATTTTAATTACCAATTTTAAAGTTTTCTCACTATTTTTTATTTTATAATTGTGGAACAAAAAAAACCCTAAATGTTGTTTTTTCTAAGTATACTCTGTATGCTTTGAAGAATGTTTCATAAAAGAATTTCTCTCATACTTAGAAAAAAATTTCATGTTCGTGCCTCTCTTTCAAACGATTAAGGGTTTTGTGTGTGTATGCATATGTATAATCACACACAATTCGAAGCATGAAGTAATACTAAGGATTACACTTCAATAGAAACAGAGATAATATCCGCTTTTTTTCAATAATCTTTCCATTTTCTTTTTATTTCAAGCAACAAATTGCACATTGCCTTGCCAATCCTTGTTCTTTATAGAATATTTTCAAGAATGAAAATTCCGGCCTTCAATGAAAAATTCCCGCCTTCACCAAAAAAATATCCCGGATGAGAAGTATTTCAATACCGTGGACAAACTGCATCTCTTAAAAAGACTAGTATTAATAATATCACTATAAGTATTAAAAATATGTGCAAATCAAAGATAAAAAAGAAGAGAATATAAGTGCCCGTACAGCGTACGGGCAAAACGATTGTGGCTAGCTTTTGGTAGCCCGTACAGTGTATGAGCAAACCTATTAAAGGGTTAAACTATCATTATTTTAAAATCTTGCAAAAAACTGTCTCCTTTAGAAAAATAAGTAAATGAAATACATTTATTTGGAGAAATTAAGTTAGAATTTTTAAAAATTATAAAAATTATTCTCTATTTTATATTTTATCTCATGAAGAATTTTAGACATGTAAGAATAAGCAGTTCGACGCCGGTGATAAAATTCCACTTGAGTTTTGATTGAACGAAAAGAACTAAAATCATTCCAAGAATGGAAATCTTTTTGTGAAACCCCAGAGATGAAGTTACAGTTAAATTTCCCTAAATTAGAACAGAAAGGAATAAAATTTCTAAAAATGCAACAAAACACGTACAACTCAATTATTCGCTTGTTCTTCTCTCTCACTCTTTCTTCCTCTCAGCTCATTCGAAGAAGAATAAAAGAGCGTTGTAAACATTAAAACTTAAAACAAAATTTATATGCTCAACTTAATTTGCTTCTGACAGTTACATCTTAAGAATATCGCGCTTTAATTAAGAATACAGATGTCAAAACTTTTATTTTATCTTCCTAGTTTTGTATTTAAAATAAGAATTATTTTCTTTCTGTAAAAGTTTTGTTTGGAGTGTTAGATTCGGAGTTATCATTTTGGGAAGAAGAAAATTTATGGTTTGAGGGTAATTAGGCATTTTTAATTCTTAGTTCTGGAAGGTGTTACTATACAAAAATGTCTTGAAAACTATCTGAAAAGATTTTATTGCCTAGTGTTAAATTTCTATTTTAATGAAAATTTTATGAAATCAAACAGTAAAATAAAATCAGTTTGTTAGCTCACAGAGAAAATATATTATTCGTAATAACAATTCAAATATATTTCATTCGTCATTTTATTACTGTCAAAAAGCATTCCACCAAGAATTATTAATGTTTTTATATTTTCATGACTAAAGCTAAAATCTAATTTGTTAAATTTCATACTTATTAAAACAATTTATGCCAGAATACAAAACCAACTGGAAATTTAAGTGGTTTCATTGAGACGAAATAAGCTAGAAATACTCTAACGTAAGTATCAAAAATATTTATTAGAAATACAGTAATATATATATTACAACATTTATTACTACGTAATACATCAATTTATGTCTAACAAAATAGGTTAATTCCAGAAAAATAATGACAAAGGTTTTCATTTTTTGAGAAATAATAGATCTGGCTGATTTGTTCATTCCTACGAAGAAGAAATTAATTGGAATAATAATCAATTTAATATACAGGTAAAAAATTCTATTTAATAATTGTTTCAAACTTCGAAATTAGCATTTTCAAGTAATGATATAACTTCTCTTGAATTACGTTGAAGAGATAGTTTTGTAGTTAAAACTCTTTTGAATAAATATGGAATAAATGTTAGGAAGAATAAATGTTTTGAAATTTATTAAAACAACTTTAAACTAAATATTCTATGGTTCATGCTCAGTCTAGATTTATTAAGATCATGAGCTAGAAAAATGATTAAAAGTAAAAGATGAATTTTTCTTAATTTCCCCCTAGCATCTTCTACATACATTGTTATACAATTGGATCATTATTACATAAATGTAATAATAATCCAAAAATATTAAAATTCCAGAAAATCTTTAAATTGGGATAGAAGCATAAAATTTCAAATTAGATATTTGTTTCTTTAAAACCCAGTGAATTTCCATGTAATAATTTTGTAAATCAAAATACAGTAATCATAAACTCTATATACTTACTCTCTAAAAAAGTAATTATTCATATTTTTTTTGTAAATTAATATCTATTTATTTTATATTCCTCCAAAAAGAAATTCACAAGGAAAACAAGGAATGAAAACTTTGCACAGGAAAATACTGTACTTTCAACCTTAAAAAATAATTTTATACTAAAATTGAAGAATTTTTTACTGACATTTTCTAAATTTAAGCCTATAATTAATTTTAAACAAACATTGTTTTTTAAGCATACACACAACCACATGCGTCTCTACGTTTACTCGTAATTATTAAAAAGGGAAACAGTTTGAAATATCTAAAAATACATATTTAAAAATTGGGGAGAAAAAAAATCGAACCACAAGATAACAAATTCGTTGAATAGAAAATACATTTCGCTGTTTGGAGGTTATTTTACAAAGAAAATGTTCTTGGTTCCAGGAAAAAGTTTATAAGATAAGAAAATCTTCAAATGGAGGTCCAACTGTAATTAGAAAAAATGAAAAATATCAAAAGTTGCATTAAGAATCAAAACAAATTTTTAGAAAACTAAATTTATGAGATTGTGATGGATCTATACGCGTCCTCTCACTAACTCCTTGGGGATTCCTTTAGGGCAAGCATTCTTTCATCCAACTTTCACCGAGGACAGGAAAACGTGATTATGCAAATTAAGTTTAGTATATATATTCTGTATTCGCGAGTGGTAAGAGTTGGTGAAGTGAGAATTAAAGATAAGTGAAGTGAGGATAGCTCGGATGTGAAGTGAATTGATGAGAAGCAAGCAAATTGACAGTAGTACGTAAACAGTGCACGACGCGTGAAGTTGGAATCTCTAAGAAGTTCTTAAGTCAACTATTAGGGTTCAAAGCCACGTCGAATAGTTTAAAGGATTGCAAGAATTCAGGTACTGTAATCTTAATTCAAATTGAAGTCAGAGAGTTAAATTATTAACGCACTTCTTAAATCAAGTTTCATATAAGTTATCGTAAGGATAGATTCGCATGATCGTATATATTGTTCCCGACGCTATCTTGTCTAACTTTCTTGTTCTAGTTGATCAAATTTATCTTAATAAGAGTGTGATTTGTGTCTGTGTCAAATATAGAAAGATATAAATAATTTGAGTTCATATTGTCATCTGTTCAATTAGTTCCTCCTACACATTTAGCCGGGTTAGAGGGAAGAAGGAATAATAATTCCTTCCAAGATTAGTACGAAATTTGGGTTAAATATGTTAATTTTAATCTTGTTCAGACAATGACAGAAGCATAGAACAAATAATTCTAATATTATTTTAGCTAATTTATTTTTATGTAGCTATACAGTTCAATGCAGCAAAGCATTTATATGAAATATATTTTTTAATTTAATTTAAATATCCTCACGGACAATAAAGACTCCACTCAAGATAAACAAAATATTTAATAAATTGACAGGAATTAGAAGGATAGGTGAGTTGCAAAGTTTATGAATTACCTCGAATTCGACCGTTCCTGAAGTTAAATCAGCCTCGTTAATGGAATACCTGGTGATAACTTCTTTTGGAAGGAACACGATATTATTCTTATACTCTCTCTGTATATAAAGGCAATTTTATAATAATATAGCTATTGCAATTCACTTGAAGTCTTAGATATTCGTTAATGGCAGTAAATTTATAAATTTATATATAAGTAGAAATAGAATGGATGAAATATCTATATTATCGCTTGCAAAAATCTAAGCATAAAACTAAGATTTGTTTTATTTCATTATTGTTTGAGTTAACATTTTAATTTGAAAGCAGCAATATCTGATGTTAATTATTTTCTGTTTGTTTTGAATAATTGTGTTCTTTTTTACACTGAAAAAAAGAAGTTTCTTAAAAATATATGACTGTATTTTTTTATCTATTTTTTACCTTCTCGTTTTACATTTTAATTTTTCTTTTGCCTTCGAATACGATCTTTACTGCTGAATTATAATTTAAAATTCAGCTATTAAAAAATATTTTCAGCTTTGCTTTTCACTTTTTTCAGCGCAAAAACTAATTTATTTCTCACTTTAAGAAAAATAAATAATTCTGTATTATGTAAATTAGATCTGACTCTCATTAAGATTTCATTTTAAAGGAGTATTTTTTTGTATTGCGACAATGGCTTGATTCAAAATGCTGTTCTTACGGCTTTAAAAGCATGGATATTGTCAAAAAAACACTTTCGTGGGAATTTGAGTTTTCATATTTTCCCTTTCAGAAGATTAATTTATTTTATGTTAAAAAATTACAATTCCGTTCAAGCTTCTTACTTGATAATATTTTTTTATCAGTTTTTCCTTAGAAATTCTCAAACTAATTCATCAAATTTATTTGAACAAAAAAAAATTTTTGATAATTCCAGCATACACGCAGAGTGATGTTTGTGTTCGGCCTGTTAAATTTAATATAATTTATACCTGAAAGATTTTTGCTTTCCTTTTTTTTTAAATCTTCTCAATGATGTATTTCTCAAGAAAATTGTATGGTGCCTGGAATTTAAAAGTTTTTTTTTAAGCAAGAAAAATTTTAAAATTCAATCATTATAAATACAGGGGGATTCACTACTTAGCTGTAAAACATGAAACTTCAAATTATTTATTCAAAAAATATTGTATCCGTGTTTCGTTTTTTCTCTTTTTCCGATTTTAATTTAAACCAGTAACATAAAAAAAAATTAAGTCAGTTTCTACTTTGAATGGATGAATAGAAAGAATTTTATTAACAATTGAAAATTTGAACAATATATATATATATATATATATATATATATATATATATACAGAGTGTCCAGCTTTAATGTGACCCAATAGCTAATTCCTGAACCGTTCGTTTTAGATATGCACGTAAAGAATGTTTTTACGTTGTTTTCGAACCAAAAAACCCATTTAGAAAAAAATTACAAAAATTAATTTTTTATACGATCCCCAGGTCCTATCTCTTATATTTAGGAAAAGATGCAGTATACAAAAACAAAGTAAGCACAAAAAGTTTCATTTTATTACAATAAAAACTGGCCGAGTTATGGAACTTTGAAAATCCTATATTTTATCCATTTTCTCGGCTATTTTCAAGAAGCTAGTAAGGAGCCGTCTCCAAAGTGAAATCAGTTGGAACTCTGCTAGGAAACTTTCGCTCTTGCACGTCGCTTTTATTTAAATCGTTTTTAAATTTAAAAGCATACGTTAATAATACAATAATTGAGTAATTAAGAAATAAAATTTATTCTGTGTACGTGTATAGCATAGAAAAAATAAAACATTTTGGAGGAAGAAAACATTTTAAAAGCAGTTCCAAGAAAATAGACTTGCATGCTGCGGTTTCAGTCTGATTTGCTGCGTTTTTGCTGATCATGGCGAACGTTAAAAATCTGTTGTGTAGTTGCTTGCAATTGCATACAGTCGTATTCTAATATTACGAATTCTAGTACGGGAGAACGAGATGTATACAAATGAATATTGCGAAATGATACTGTTTTATGGGCAGTGTAATCGAAATAAAAGTGAGGCGGTTAGAATTCTATTAAATTTCCCACTCGAAGATATCCATCTTATTGTACAATTGCCCGTGCTGTTCAACGCTTGTTTAAAACTGGGAGTTGTCATAGACGTATGCCCTTGTCTCATGCCACTCTTCGTGCCTTCACCCTTATTTAAGTTAATTTGGTCATTTTGTTATAATAAAGTCCCTGATTCATGATTGGCGCATCATTTAACATTATGCTACAATTTGTATTATTTTGCTGCTATTTGTTAAAACAAGTTGTTTTAATCTTTTCGGTACAAGTTGTATTTCTTTAATTTAATTTTTATTGTTTGCCATACAGACTGCAAATTGTCAACTTGTGATGTTTAATATTACTATGATGTTTTTCTTTTGCTCTTTCTGTAGATAGTGAATTACTGTTCTCTAAACTCAATTTATATACGATCCCCTTTTCTGAGCAACTCAGATGCTTCAAATTTTTGTAGGCATAACTTGGTCAGTTTTTATCGTAATAAAAGGAAACTTTTTGTGTTTACTTTGTTTTTGTGTACTGCGTCTTTTCCTAAATATAAGTGATAGGACCTGGGGACCGTATAAAAAATTAATTTTTATAATTTTTTTCTAGATGGGTTTTTTGGTTCAAAAAGCACGTAAAAACATGCCTTGCCTTTTTTTAAACATTTTTCAAATTGGAAGTGCATATCTAAACCGAACGGTTCGGAAATTAGCTATTGGGTCACATTAAGTCTGGACACCCTGTATATATATATATAGGGAGAGAGTGAACCAATAGTAGGAATTGAAAAAAGAGCATGCTTTATCTGCATTGTTGTAACAATGCACACCTGGTTTAGTTAGTTCGGCTGAAAAACCGGTTTTCGATGCAAACTTTTGTCATTGTTTTAACGGTTACATTATTACAACAATGGAGACAAATCTATGTTGGCGTCGAAAACCTGTAATTAATTTAATTAATTAACAGATAATTAATGAATTAATATTTGAAAAACTGTATTAACATCAAGTGCCATCCACTACAAGTTTTAAAAGTTTATTTGAACTTGATTGAAAAAATAGAAAGTATTTTATTATCGATTGAAAATTTAAACAAGATATATATAAATAAATAAACATATATAGAGAGGCGGGGAGTGAGAGCTAAAAGTAGGAATTGAAAAATGGGGTCTCTTTCCCTCTCTCTCATTTTCAGGGCAGTTTCTGAGTACTTAATAAAATATAATGAGCGAATAAAATTTTAAAAATCTGACATTTTAAAAGAGATTTTCACTTTAGCATCAACTGTGATGATATCTTCTTCAAAATTCATGTGCACCTTAAATATTCTGTCTGTTGTTCAATGTAAGTTTTTGTTATGTTTAATGCAAACAGCAATCAGTGATTTAATATTTATTTAAATCAATATATTTTTTTATTTACTGTTATCGTTTTTATAGTGAAAATCAAAAGTAAACTATTATTAATTTCCCCTTCGATGTACAAAAATAAAATAAAATTAAGCTGCACAATCAAAGTTTCTTTATTAGAAATACAATCGACTCTCGCTAATTCAAACCTTCGATAATACGAACACACACATCTCGCTGATTTGAAGTATAGGCTCAGCCCCTAGAAAAATTCTTGATATTTCGAACTAAAACAATACGTTTTGGTACACTCAATATTTCAAAGTAAAATCTGTGACTGGCCAGACAATAACACGTGACAATTCAAAGTTATCTCATATAAATCTGGGCAATTCGAATAATCACTATCAAGTAGAATTCTGTAGCAAACAAATTGGAGCTTAAATGCTTGGTGTTGTACTGCCTCCGCGTGTCTCCGCTGTAACGTAGCCTTTTAATGACAGTCTGCCATCCTTCCTTGTGTTTCCCGGTTCCTCAGGCAAAAAGACACTTTTATTGCTTTTCTTCTTTAAGGGGATAATAGACCAGATGCACCTGTTATCAGCCATCTATATCTTTTGTTTAACATGTGGCCTTGCTGCACATGTGTTCAGAAAGGATGGTCTGCTAGTGTGCAGAAGAGATGCGTAGGATTGTTCATTTTGCGTCGGAGTAACATGACGATTTATGACTCATCTGTGTGACAGTTATAGCATGTGGCCCCAAATAAGACATGGGCTGGATTTGTCCCTTCCTTGAAGAACCAATGGTGTTGAGCAGCACCTCCTAGAAGATTGAAGGTCTGGCGGCTTCAACGAAAAGTATATGTGACGTCACACATAGTAGAGATAGAGAGCCGGGTCAAATTCGCACGCGTTTGAACAGAATTGTTCGTCTTCGCCATTTCCTTGCTTGTACTGTGCAGTCATTGCTTGTAAGATATTTTCCCTTGTTTAAAATGATATATGTAGCAACCATAAAGGATTTTATGAAAAGAGTTCAACATGTGGATTCCGAAACACTGAAAATGGATACACGGAATTGGAAGAAATATTTTTTGCTTTCAAAGTATTAAAAGGTAAGTTATTTTATTCTGTTTATGAAACAACATCTAATTACATATGTTATTATGTTACTCTGACTTCCACAACATATAATTACATATCAACAGTTGAAAATATACTCATTTCTGTCTTTCCTTTCCTTTCAATTTCTCAAATAAAAGTACGTAATTTTTTGTTTATCTATAATGCACGAAACATTTTGTTTATAAAAGAAACATATTATGATTATAACCAAATTCACTGTTTAAAAATGGTTCTACACATGTATTGTAGATGGAAAAAAATATATTCAGTATTTTTGCTGTTGCTAACATATAATATTGTATCATTTAATATAACTTTTTCACAGAATCATTAAAAAAGGTCAGAATTATTAACATTATGTCAACACATTTTCAGGTTCAGAATATTTAATATCAGTTCTACAGCTTTATGAAGTAAAAACTAAACTACAAATGTAAAATTTTTCACCTGTAACTTTTGCTTCAAACACTTATGAGCAGCTTTGATTTGGATGAATATTGCTCTGAAAATCAGAGAGGTGTCATCAATATTACACAATTTTAATATAATACTATCTGTAAATTTCCAAGATGATCTACCTCTTTTAAGATATGTAGCTGGTGTTTGTACAAGAGCTGCACTTAAAAAAATTAAAATGGGACTTTTGTTCCAAATCATTTGATCTTAATACAACTTAGCTAAAGTCTAATTATGATTTAGCAAGTTTATGTAGAGAGTAAGTTTATTGTATGGTTGTCACAGCTGTACTCTACAAATATTTCATAGTCCAGAAACTTCTTAAAAATGAATATGAAAACACATACTTTACACAAACAAATCAATGTAAAATTGCTTCTGTATTGATTAGTTTGATAAATTCAAGTGAAATTTTTTTATACGATGAACCTTGGAACAATATTCACATAATTCTGAGTTAGATTTAAAGCACTTTATCTATGTTTCTGCAAATGTATTATTAAATAACTATTGTAGGGAAAAAATGACGTTAAAAAAGTTTAAATCAAGAAAACTACAAGCTTTATCAGATAAATGCATTTTTTTTTTATGTATGGACTTATTTAAATTTATATATATTTATTTTCAGGTTTATATCGTTTGATGTATATATCATTTATCTAAAAATATATTTTTAATAATTTATTTAATGGTAATTTTATATGTCGTTATTGTAGAGTGAGTTTTTGTTTATTACTGTGCTTGATACCAATAGCTTATAAACATATATAATCCATACTTGTAACAAATGCATTACTGTGGGAGTGGATATTAAAATTTTAAGCAAAGAAAAGCTACTCACAAATATCTAAATAAATTATGTATGTTCTTATGTATATATTTATTTCTATGTATGTAACTACAATTATATATAAATGTATGGATTTATAAATAAAGATAATTTTTTAAGCTCTTATTTGAAGTTAAATTTTAATAGTTTTACTACAGAGTGAATTTTTTTTTTTTGCTGTGCATGATACTAATACAAGTTTTAAAACATATGTAATTCACATTTGTAAATGCATTATTAAATAGCTACTGCTGAAGGGGAAAATACTAAAAATTTTAAGCTAAATAAAAGTAGCTAACATAAACAGCTAACTAAATATATTGTATTTTATTTTTATGTATATATTTATATTCTTGTATGTACCTGTAAAGATTTATCTGAAAATATTTTTTAAACTTATTTAATGGTAATTTTTTATGTTGTGATTGTTTTTGATACCAATAAAGTTATGTTTTTAAATTTGTGTCATTTTTGTTTTGAAAACTATTTCCAATTTTAATTAAATTTTGTAACTATTCTAAAAATAACTATGAAGGAATAAGCATAACTTTGTAAAATTTGTTGCATTAAAAGTTTATGTTCATTGAAATATGTTCGAAGTAAATAATAATACATTAATGATCACTCAGTTGTTATTTAAAAAGTAGAGACACAATTTAATGATTAATTTACTAATACTTTTTTTTTTAATTTGCAATCTGTATGTTTGATTTTGTAACATAATTTTTTGGAAACATGCGAAAATGCATCAGATGAGTTTTGTAGCCACGGATACAATAGCGAACGTTTCCCTACTAGTTGTGACGTTACAAATCAGTCCCGAGGCCTTGTGTATATCTAGGAGCTGCTGGTTGGGGACACCGTGAGAACCCAGCGTGAAACGATTTTATTTTGAATGTGGAATGTAAGAGATTTAAATGAGGCGTGTAAGAGTCCTGTTCGAGAGGTTAAGGGAAGTTGGAAAGGTTAAAATTTTTAGATATGACAATTTGAGATTTTTTTTATTTTCAAATTATACAGATAATTACCTTTCTAAAGGTACTACATTTTTTAATCTCTATGATAATTAGAAGTTTCAAAAAATATAATTTTAAGAAAGAATATTTTTCCTAATCTCTTGATAATTCGAAGTTTTTCACTGGTCCCTCCAACTTCGAATGATCGAGAGTAGAATGTATAACATTTAAAAATTTTAAAACGGAGAGTAATATGCTCCTTTATAAGTGACTTGAAAAACTAATATGTTAAAGCAAAATTAAATGACTTTTTGCATGCTTAATTTAAAGGTAACCACATAACCAAACTCACCTGTAATAAGTATGTGTTTGCAGTTATGCTTAAAGATAAAAACGTAAATATATATTTAAAAAATTAACTTTCATTTTAGAGAATGCACAGAATTGTGTAAAAGAGGAATGAGGGGCATTTTTTCATGCATTTTTTAATGTTTTTAAGGAATAAAATATCTAAGATTGTGCTTGTTAAGTGATCCAATGACGGATTTGAATGTTACCGAAAATAATACTATCCCTGGGGGCCAATAACACTATTTAAATAATTGAAATCTGCATACTTAAGAAGAATAATTGAAAAATAAGTTTTGTATTTGTCTCATAATTTCAAGAAGTAATTATAATATAAAATTTCAAAACATTCACTAAGAACTTGTTGAAACATATTTTCTCGATAGTATAACAAAATTCTCATAGTACTAATACTTTGGTGAACAACAGGAGAAGGACAGCTTTTAGCTGTGGCGTGCTAAATCAATCTACCAATAGGATTCAG
Source organism: Trichonephila clavata (assembly GCA_019973975.1). Lineage (NCBI taxonomy): Eukaryota > Metazoa > Arthropoda > Arachnida > Araneae > Nephilidae > Trichonephila > Trichonephila clavata. The sequence goes on from BMAO01017210.1 coordinate 203,992, forward strand.
CGTACCACACAGTACGACATTTTTGAAACAATTCTAGTCCCGTGATAATGCACGCACAATTAGAAGATAGAGATTTCTAATTTAGATATTTACAGTTGTACTATACATTAATTTTGCATCATTTAAAGGTATTCTTAACATAAAATTAAACTAGGGAATGCACCCCCGGGATCCCAGTGGTTTTTTCAAATCCCGGGATTTAATTTTTATCTGAGAATTATACTTTTAAATTTTTTTTCAAATTACTGTGATTCTGGTATTGCATTTAATGTATCTTATTTCTTATTTTGTGCCCCGTATACGTTTAATGTGTCTAATGTTTTCTTATGTGTTGAACCTTGAAGGGTTCGAGGCGGGTGTGTTTGTTAGACCATGAAATTTGATATGTTTATTCTAATTTTCTTCTGTAACATTCTCCCTATTGCGAGTGGAGTCAGAAAGATTCCACAGATTGTTCAGTGTCAGCTAACTTAAAAAGGACAGATGCAATTAGAATTTTTAAGATATCTAGCTACAGGAAATGTTTTATTTTACTTTTGAGTGAAGTTACTCGAGGTTTCAAAATAAATTCTTGTATTCTCTTCCATCAACAGAATCTGATTCGAATAAACTGGTACAAATCAATCTCTTACATTTAGCTCGTATGAAAGAGCAACCGGTAAATTTTTTTAATGTTGAATTATGATGTATTTTTTTAAGATATAAATTAATATACAAATACTGTAATACCTCCTGTAAACTTTGAATAAAGTGCAATTAATTTTTGTACAGGTCACTTTGAATATGGACCTTATGTATTTACCTCTCATTTGGGGAAATTCTATTTAAGTTAGGGTTTGCAGCCCCGGGATCCCGGTGTTTCTTTAAATCCCGGAATTCTGGCATAAAAATAACTAATCCCTGCATTTAGCTTTTGTCTAAATTATGTTTTAAAATTTTTTTTCATCAAAATTTATGTAGAGAGCTTTCACTTCCAAAACGAGACATTGCGCAACATTCATTGCTGTTCCCCAGTAATAAAAAAAAAATGTGACTCATTTGTCTGATGTTTATAATAAATTTTGATTTTTCTTTTCTGAATCATCAATCATGAGTCATTTTTTTTAATCATTAGTTAAAAGTTCTTTTTGAAGTGAAAACTTCTTTAGCGGCGTTGGGCACTTTTTGGTACGGGAAAGTCTTATGAGTTCACGTCACCGATATGCTCTGACTGGCGTATGCGCAGTCTTCTGTTCGCCTTAGACACTTTTAAGATGGGTGAAATCTCGTGCGTTCGCGTCATCGAAATGCTTATAGCAGTATATCTGTAGCTATACAGCTGACGTATAGTACTGTGTATATCTTATAAGTGAAGTTGAATGAATTCAGTGAAAAGTTCCATTTGTATATAATGTGCATTGCTCGTTGCGATTCCGAGAATGGGCAATACATATTAATAGTTGCCGTTTATATTTCGCCTGGAAAATCTATGAGACAGATAAAATTCGAAAATTTGATGATTTATACAAAAGAAGGTTCTGAAATACTCGAAAAAGGATTTGGCGAAAAATATGATAATGTACCGATGATTTTAAGTGGAGATTTCAATATTAACTTTGCAGATGATAAAAATCTACCACTAATTGAATTTCTAAATGAAACACTTAATTTAAATATGTTCAATGATCGAAAACTCAGTACTACAAAATATAAAACGACGATCGATGCTGGTTTTACGCGATACTTAGATAAATTTGAATCAAACATTTTTTTTAAGATTTCTCTCTGTCTTTTTCTTTTATGTATCAAGAGATAACTTGAGAGTAATACTTTATTATTATAAGTATATTCTCATAAGTTGTTCAAGCTGTCATTGCTGTTTGGATCATCGAAAAGGCATTTTTTCAAAATCCTTTCTGAATATTTAAAGTTTGTGAATTAATTCATTTATAGGTGAGTTATTCAATGTTTTCTTCTTTTTTAATCCATAGAGAGATAAATTTAGTAATATTAATTTGTTATCGTACTATAAATATATTTTCCAATTAGATTGCATGTAATAATACTTAAATGTTGCTAAAAATATTTTGAAAAGACATTTATTGAGGAAGCTAAAAGACAATTTTATTGAACTGTGAAATATATATATATATATATATATATATATATATATATATATATATAGTAAAATATAAAATGAATGAAATACATGGCATAATAAAATTGATAATACAAAATAATATCACTAACAAAGCCAGAAGATCCAAACCAGATTTCAAGAAACATACTTTAAAAATGATGGAAGAGTCTATTATAGAAGAATTAACTAAGCGTATATAACATAGAACAGAATTAAAACTTTAAAATGTAAGAAGCCAAAAGAGTCAATAGACTAAAATGAAGATCTGTTATGATTTCTAAAGCTGTTGCTGAATTAGGACCAGCAAATTAGGGTTAAATATATTTTATGGATCCACCTTCCCCTGTTCAGCAGAAATTTTATACATAACAGGAAAACATACAAATATTGAAAAGTTAGGCCTAAAACCAACCACGTGTAATTTGCAACCAAAAGAAAAATAAAATAAAAATAATAGAAAATATGAAAGGAAATGAATCCTAACAAAATACAAATAAAAATAATTTTCAACAGGAATAATGAAGCAAAAACTTACATGAAAAAATGCATATAACCAGAGAGCGGGAAAAAACTGTACGTACAAGAACCATACACTAAATGATCGTTAAAAATGACGTGTTAGATTGGTAAAACCAGATGTAAAAATTAGTGGCGCCACCTAGATAGTTTTTTTGTAGTTGTTAAACAAAGCAAAAAAAAAATTGAAAATAATAAAAAACAGAAGGTGAAAAAATCAAAGAATAATACTTAAACTTTGAAAAGGGGAATTAGAGAGATATTTTAGAAATATATTTAAAAATGAAGTTACTAGGATAGTTGTATTCCAAGCAATTATTGCAGAATAGCTTAAAATTATTTTGCTTAACATCATTATCTGTGACTAAATCGTTATTTCTCTTTATAAAATTTAAGATGATATTTCTAAAAATAGATAGAGAGATGTAGGTTACTTTCCCAAAAAGGCATTTTAATAATGTTAAAATCAAAAGAATCTCTTTTATCAAAAATATTACTAATTAGTATATTATTCTTAACTATTAATTGTAAGTCTAAAAATTTTGCAGTCATTATTATAATTGGTTTTTAATAATTTCAGATATTGTGGATAATAATTAAAACTAGGAACAAAATTTACCATATTACTAAAGATGATTAAGTCATCTATGTATCTAAAAAAGTAACAAGAATCGAAACTAATGTTATCATATTCATATATATATATATATGTATAATGCACTTATTATTATTATTTTTAATATTGAAGTCTGTTTTCTGAGTATTTTTATTAGAGTTAATTTTAGTGTTATTACGATTAATTTCTAGTGTTATATGTTAAAAAGATTTTTAAAAAAAGGAAAGAATTTTTTCTATGGGATTTGTAAATGTAGAAAAAGTTTTTAGATTAAAATTTATGTAAATCCATTATATCATTTGTACTTGCTATTTACAGGTATATGTAAGTTTGTCGGGAAAAAATTCAGTTCAGGATTCATAATTTTAATTTTGAAAAACCTGCTTCCTCTTAGAATGTGTTTTACCCCGTGCAGTTATCAATTCTAAATATATTAAGCATAAAAAATACAGTATTTCAATGAAAAAAATAGGGGCTCTTTATTCTGCTTTAAATTTAAAATAAGATTTTGGAAAATCTCCAACATATTAATTTTTATTTCAATTGGTTTAATTTTTAATGAATTCAAATTGTAGTTTTTTTAATGAATTCATTATGTACTATTTTTTATTTCTTTTTTTATAATGAATTAAGTTTTGTGTTTGATTTGTTTCAATAAATAATATTAAACCAATTTTTTATTTTGTGTTTACAGTTTATTATGTAATTTCAACTATGCTCATGTGTAAGTATTTTCCATAAATTTTTCAGTCCTAATTCCGAGATTTGGATAATGTAATTCCGATTCAAATTATAATGTAATCCTGGATTCAAATTATAGCACGGGAATTGGAAACCCTGAAATGAACAACATAAAATATAACTACTTCTTCAACAAAAATGAAAATTTAAAGTTGTACATATATTATGAATTTTTTAAGCCTATTTATAAAAATAAGAAATAGACAACGTAAATTATAAGTATTTCCTTTCATTACAGTTAAATAAAAAAATTAATAAAAATTTTAATTTTTTTTTTTTTTTTTTTTTTCATATCTCAAATTTAGGTGCGGCGTTTCAATTTAACACGATTCTGAGCATTCAGCTGTAAAACAATTTCCTCGCAGACTCGAAATATTTTTCATATGAGGAAAGATTTTTTTACTTTGATGTGTGTAGAACCAAAATTGAAAGCAGAGTATGTTCAGTTTTCTCTCTTCAAACAATTAAATCTCTCCATCAATGGCATCAGCTCACAAAATAGCTGTAAATTTATCTTTAGAGTTACCTTTCAGATTTTTTAGAAATTTCGTAAATGTCTGTAATTCTGAAGATGTTTGTGATATAAGGACCATTACAAATTTATCATCGTCTCAAAAATTGACAAATTTGTAGAGTAATGCTGAGTGTCGCTTAGAATTGTACCGCATGCCGCTTGTAGCACTTATGCCATAGGTTGCAGATCCCTGGTGTATAGTTTACTTGCGTGAAAGTAAGGATACAAAAATGTACCTTTTGTCAGTAAAATCAATAAAGTATACATCAACATTTTCTTTAAAAAAAGTATTTGAGCTCATTCAACTCATTATTTTTAAGCATCTTCACCTATCATTTGTTTCCTTTTTTATTATAATTTTTTAATAAATAGTGTCATGTAAGCAGATGCTGGATTTATTAATTCAATTTCTTTTAAATGTTTATTATTACCATGTTCAAGGTTCTTAACATTGTAAACTTAAATAGAGTTATCATAAAACATATTCGAATTTCCTCGGCCCTAAAGAATTTAATGAATCAATTTTTGTAACTTTTTCAGCAAACTTTTTACTGTTCTCCTAATTTAAGGATTGCGTGCTTACAGCTCATAAAATGTTCGCATTCCTAAAAATGCAACCCCGAAGAAGAATCTTTGCAATTTAATATTTCATTGTTAAATTAATTATTCATACCTTTAAGACTTTGTTTATTGGACACATTTTAAGAGTTTTGTTAAGAGCTTCTCAAATTAAATTATTTCTCTTTATGCTTGATTAAAAGAATATTGTTTCAATATAGAATAAAAGAAAATTATTTGCTCTTGTTTCAATTTTTTTCTTTATTTTTAATTAATCTCATTTGCTGCTTTCTGTTAATTTTTTTAATAATTATCATAGTACTTCATATTGCATAGTGTATTTTATAAAATTCAAGGTTACGTATTTCAATTTTAAACGTGATTTCAAAATTTTTCTGCTTTCTAACCACTTAGAAATTTTAATTAAAGGCCCATGCGATGGCCTATTTTTGTAACATTTTTGAAAAAATTTTAGACGACCAGCAAAAAGATAGAACTTTAAGGTTTTTATCATATATTTATATGTATTTTAAGGTTACGTATAAATGTTTAGCCAAAAATATTCAATAGAACGTGAGTTATAGCACTCTGAACACACCCTCCTCGAAAAATGGACGCTCACTTCCTCCATGATTCCGGCTGGTTGGCTTATTTGAAATAAAAAAAATAGGCGGCGTTTTAATTTATAAGTTCAAATGCGCAGAATGGACTACAATCATTTTAAAATATCAAAAATTGGATTTTTGATAGACCTCTGATGAAAATGTTCCGAATTTCATGGGGGGGGGGGGGTTCTTATGTTTTTGTTATAAAAAATAGAAATATTTTGAAATGTGGAATGATTGTAATCCCTTTGGTGCGTCTATATGTGATGGGTTAACACTATAAATTTGAAGTAAATAAATCAAACCATTCTTGAGATATGATGGAGGAAAGTTTGAAAACTCAGTTTTGAGAAACACGCGTTTTAAATTTCAAGTCCGATTAAAGCAACGAAAATCTTAACTTACCCTTAATAGAGAAGACTAAAACAAGTTCGACGAAATATTCAATAAATATTGATATTTCCTTTTAAACTTCTACAAACTTGTATGAACGTATATTTGCATGGAAGGGTCAATGATATCAAGCCGACTGAACACAATAGGCCCAGCCTTCGATTGCCAACTCAGCGCTCCGAACAGCCGCTCTTCTAACACTTGCTTCTTTATAACGACTTTGAATTTTAAAAATTCATTTTACCACCGTATTCCAGACAGGTTAAGGAAGTAATTTAACGAGAAAAAAATTTTTTTGATTTTTTGAACCCATCACATGGGTGAACCCCCTTAAAAATTATTTCGTTTCCTTAACACTTTGATTATGCTTGATAATAAATAGTTCGAATTTGCTCAAACGGAAACGAAATACCAGACGATTAATTTTAAGTCGAAAAATAATATAGAAACATATTAAAGAGAGAAACTTGCACAACAAATTAAATTCTGATTTTTCTTTCCTGTATTAGTTTTTAATGAATTGATTCAAGTCTTTGAAGAAATTTTTAGAACAGTTTTCAAAATAAATAGAGTGCTCTTAATAACAAGAGAAATCTGAATAGAAGGGATAACACTGTTAATATATAATGAGAACTAAATTATGTTGCGAATGAATTAATTATACTTAAATTATATAATCGGTATAGAAAATTAAATTCTAAAACCTTTTTCTAAATTAAAAATCCGATTTTTTTTCCAATAATAATATAGATTACGTTCTAAGCCATCTGACCCGATTGTTAACTACCGGCATATTTAAAAATTATCGTTACTGATACATGTGTATTAGACTTTTTTAAAGGAAAGGGAAGCGACGACCAATTTCGCCAAATGCCTCGTTAAGCAGCCAATAGTGGAAGCCATTCCCGAGAAGGCTCGAACATAATAATAATAAAGGTACTAGCATTTGGTGACATATTTTGATTTTGTGAAATTCGTCGATGGCATGACGCGTAAAGTACCGGAAAAATTCATCTTCAAAAAAAAATATTTTTTATTTGGTAGTAACTTTTTAACAAAGTTTTCCTATAAAATTATTTTATTTTAGTGTTATTATTATTTATTTAATAAAATATAAAAAGCCATATTTTAAATTAATTTTTCTTATTCCAAACGTTGTGTGTAAATTGAACAAGACCTTAAATTTGAGAAGTCAATCAAATTCCATATGGAGAGATAAACATTACATTACTGAATTCAAAATGGCTACCTGACAAGAATCTTGAACATGTTTTGCTTGGTTTTAAATTTTTATTCCAACTAATTATTTTATGAAAATTGAAATTCAACTGTTCCAAGATTTTTACCTCTCTCCTGATATTATCCAGAAGAATTTTTAAGCAGTAATTGAACAGTGTGTTTGTCATGTTATACATATAATCTTTTTTTAAATAAATTAATAAGATTGTTATTTGCAAAAGATTTAAAACATTTTTATTTATATTTCTATAGAAGGCAGATATAAACTATCCCAGTTTCATTGATTTTAAATTAGAATTGTCTCAGGGAAAATAGTTGAACAGTTAATTTACATGAATAGTTTTAGCTTATTATGATAAAATCAAAAAATAATATTCTTATGAAAAGTATTACGCCATTTTAATTTATACTCATATCCAAAATTAAGGTCAAGAACACGTTTTTCGTCAGAAATTTAAAATGGCTCTAGTAAAACTGATGGAATTCGCATTTTATATATTTTGTAGAATAGATAGTACAACATCAACCTTTAGTTTAGGAAAAGATGTTGTTTAGAGTTAGTTTTTGCAGAACTGACTGTATTGAAACCATTAAAGCACATGTGAAATTTGCATTAAAACAAACAATTTTGTCTGTTTGCAGTGAGAATTACTTATAACAATAATTCAGAGGATTTCTTGAGATGGAGAGCCGGTTGGCATGCTAGAAGCAGGCCAGTCTCAGGCGGAAGTGGCTCGATGTGGCTACAATTGGCCCGAAAGGGGTCTCTTGATTAGAATCAATTCCAAACAAGTGGTGCTGTCACCAGGAAGGTCGCCCAAGGTCTCCACAGAACCTCAACATCTGCATAGGATAGCTACTTGACATTAAGCTCACGACGTCTAGGCAGACAATGGTTCATCAACTTGCTCGCAACCTTGCTGCTGTGTCTGGAAGAAGAATTTCCAGGAAAAGAGTTTACAGCCATCTAGCAAGGACTAGCCTTTATGCCCGACGTCCAGTTTGGCACGTTCGTTTGATTGCAACCAGCAGGTAAAACCGGAAATTGTGGAGCTGAAAACATCAATCGTGGACACCGCAAGAAAGGGGGCGTGTTCCTTTCAGTGATGAGTCGAAATGTTCCAGACGAAGTAATTCTCGTCGAGTTTTCACCTGGAGCGAAAATGGAGCACGCTTTTATCCCTCCCACGTAACAAAAATCAACAGATTTGGTGGGAAAGGAATCCTTGTGTGTGGTGGCATAATGTTGGGCAATCATACACCACTGTACGTTTTCGACGCAGGTACTGTTAACTCACACCTCTATAGGGATGAGATGATGGAAGCCTGCGTGAGGTGTTTCTGAGTACTATGGGCCGGGACTACATTTTTAAGGACGATAATGCACGGTGACTCAGAGCTCACATTGTTGATGAATTTCATAGAAGAGATGATATTCGCCGTATGGATCGTCCCTCGAGGTCTCCTGATCACAATTCCATTGAATATGTTTGGTATGGTCTGGGAAAAACCATTTCTCACAATTGTTCTCCCTGGACACCCCAGGATTAAAAGTCCCTCTTTTATAAAAATGGGCTTTATTGCCACAAATACCTATTGACACCCTCATAAACAGTATGCTATACTCATGTCCATAAATTAAGAATAATTCAGAATCACACAGAAACTGAACTCTAAAATAAAAATTTCACGTGTAGAATTATCACACATATCTTGAAGAAGAATATGCAAATTACAGGAAACCACCAGATGGCGCGGATAGTACGTCAAAATGACGAGAGTGTAAGAGAGGGGTATATAAGGAATGGTGGCAAAGAAGTAAAATTGTTCACAAGGGCTGTAAAAGCCTTTCAGTGCAATAACAGCATAGTTATGGCACAAAGAAAGCATTTGGATGATTTTTATGTGGTAGAATTATCAGACGAATGGAATGTGGACGTACCCAGCTGGAAGTATCCGAGGAACTTGGAATCGCCCAGAGTGTCATCTCCAGGCTTTGGCAACGATTCCAAGATAATGGTAATGTGAGTAGATGTTACAGCACAGGTCGCCCCCGAGTTATAACACCGAATGAGGACCGGTATTTGGCAGTTACTGCCAAAAGAAACAGAGGAGCACAACATCAGATCTGTCTCGTCAGCTCTCTTCAGCTACCGGTACGACAGTTTCAAGGCAGACCGTGTACAGACGCTTAGGGCACATTGGTCTATATGCTCGTAGGCCTGTCAGATATGTTTCCCTTACCGCAACTCACTGTCGCCTGCGATTAACCTGGAGTAGAGAGCATGCATAGTGGACACCGCAACAGTGGTCTTGTGTGATGTTTTCCAGCAAGTTCAGGTTTAGTTTGCAGTCTGATTCTCGCCGGACTTTCATATGGAGAGTGCCAGGTACCTGTTCCCCCAAAGAGAACACCATTGAACGACACCATTACGGTGGTGCAGGATGGCTCGTTTGGGGAGGAATTATTCTTGTTTCCAGAACTGACCTGCATGTTCAGAGTGTAACGATGACAGGCCACATCTATCGGGATGTCATTCTGGAACAACATGTACGTTTGTTTCGGGGCGCCATGGGTGCTGAATTTCTGTTTATGGATGACAACGCCCGTCCTCGCCGTTCAAACATTGTAGACGAATGCCTTCGATCGGAGGATATCACCCTTATGGATTGGCCTGCATACTCACCGGACTTGAATCCAATAGAGCATGTGTGGGATATGCTTGGCCGACGAATTGCAGCCCGTCAACCCCCTCCCACCTATCTACAGGAACTTCGGATGTCATTGCTTGATGAGTGGTGTAATATTCCCTAAGATCAGATTGATAATTTGATACTCAGCATAAGTAGGCGTTGTAAGGCCTGTATTGCATCGTCCGGGAGACATGCTCCGTATTAACCATCATACTAACCATGTTATACTGTTTTTTGTAAAAGGTTCTTTTTTGAAATTTGCTCCAGGGAGTAAAAATCGCAATTTTTATTAATTATGTCAAACGTATAGCATCTTTTTTGCTCTTTACCTTTTGTTTAATAAATAGACTTTACAAATACGTCAAATTTGTTTTGCTTCTGTCTCTTTCTTTGCCTGAACTTCATTATCCTTAATTTATGGACATGAGTGTAGTTCGTCGTATAACAGTTCACAGAGGTCACACTCCATATTACACAGACTTTTCCCGAAGGTAAATGCTTATCTCTGATTCCTGATTTCCCACTTTTTGAGATGACAAGAATCTTAATTCGCAATTAAAATCTTTTCGATAAAGATATGTTGCTATTTTCTTTTTGACATTATAATATGTCTTTGTGCCAAATTTCGTAGCGACACAGGAAATAGTTCATCAATTTTCACAGATTTTATGTTTCTGACCTTAATTTTGGACATGAGTATATTTGTATCCATAATAACTCTAGATTTTGAATAAAAAATAAATGCTAAACTTAAACCAGTACTGTCAATAGTTTAATAATAATTGAGTAATAATATTAAACTTTTCGGGAATATTTTAATGTCATTAATACAATAAAAGTCAAAAAACGCACAACTCTTTTAAAAATTGTTTCTTTTGTTTTTAAAAATATATACTTGAAATTTGGATTTCTTCCAAAATTTAATAGAATCTAAAATCTAATTAGAACTAAATAGAATGAATTCTCTTCAGTGAAAAGCATATTGATTTAACAGAACAAGAATAGAATATCATAATAAAAGTTGGAACAAGTAATCGTATCCATATGCTGCACAACTAAAAAGAAGATTTTACTTCAATGACATTCAGACCTTTTATTAAATATCATCCCCCAATGTAACATAAATTCCTAAAATTATTTTATGATTGGCAATTTTAAACCAATAAAATCTATGTACCGCATTAAATAATTTAAATGTATAATGCATAAGATGCAATTGTCACCGTAAATTAACTTTGGAGAAATATCGTTAGAGAAATGTCATTCCGTAATTGAAGATTTATTATTCTGCGTGCCTATGTTTAATTCGAAAAATAATACCATTTTAATGAATAGGTGTATATTACATGACGTCAACTTGTAGACATTCGAATGCATAAATTGAAGATTTATCAGTCTCATTTCTAATTAGAAATTATAATTTCTTTAATAAGTAATTAAAATTATAGTATATCTTTTTTATTAATTAATTTCTAAGTATTATTTAACAACTAGAAGTTTATTAGGGGATTTCAATGTTTGAATTATCGAATAAATATTATTTACTCTCATTGCTGAATTCTTAAAAAATTAATACATTCGTCTATAACAATCTTGAAAACCTGAGGGCGATTTTAAAACTCAAAGTGGTAGGTATTTTTTTAACATAATTATTTTGATTTTAACATATTTCTATAGGCAGGAATTAATTTTCTCTTGTAAAATAATGCCCTAGGCTTATGGGCTCGCAGATTATGAAATACAGATAACAGAAATGAAGACTAAAGTATTAGATCTCAGCTCAAGGCATGCATGGATTCGAAATGAAGATTACTGCGATTTATACACATATTGCGATTGTTTCAAACTTTTGTAAAAGTCAAACAATTCTTCGTCTTAATAGGTATTCTAGAAAAACAGAAAATAGGGGCAAATATTTTTTTTATATAATTGCTTGCTTTAAAATTCGATTTATGGACCTTTTACAAGTTACCCAAACAAATATTATTCCTCTAAGTTATTTCGTATACATAAGGAGAAACAAATCCTTCTATAACTTTTGTTCCAAGTTATCTTTGAATATTGTGAATGGTTTCATTTCTTATTAACCCCATAAGAAGTCAATTTTTTTTGCCCAAAATATTCCAAAAAAGGCTAATTTTGTATTGCATATACCTAAGCATAATACTTAACAGAATACGAAAATGGAAAAATTTTATTTTAATTTTCAATTTTAAAGTTCTCAGTTATTTTATAATAGTGTGTGGAACACAAAAACAACTAAATGATGTTTTTCATAAGCATACTCTGCGTGTTATGAAGAATGTTCCTAACATCTTGAAAGAAATTATTTCATACTTAGAAAAACATTTCATGTTCGTGCCTCTTTTTTAAATGGTTGAGGGTTCTGTTAACAGATGGAGGACAAAATAATACGAACACCTGTGAAATATTCGAAAATCTTTATTAATAGGGAGCTGGACGACCCTTTGACTGAAGTGCAGATTTAATGAGACGTGGGTTGGATACATAAAGGTCATGGGCAATAATTAAAGGAATGTTAAGCCATTTCTCCTGTAGAACGGTCTCTAATTCCGAATGGCTGGATTGAGGTGGAAATTGGAAACGAAGTTTGGACTCCAAATACTCCCATAAAAGTTAAATAATATTTAAGTGTGGAGACTGAGGGGACCAGGCAAGATGTTCAACTTCATCTTCATGCTCTTCTAAACACGCTTGAACATATCTAGCAGTTTGGATAGGGGTGTTGTCGTCTTGAAAAAGTGGTCGCTCTTCAGGGAATACAGTTTGGACAAAAGGATGGACATGATCCCCTAGAATGCTTATATAGTGGTTGAAATTTGATTTTCCCATGCAGAATAACAAGTGGTCCAAGACCACGCCAAGATATTGCAGCCCATACCATAATGGAGTTAACCCCATGCTTCACAGTCGGCAAGAGGCATTCAGGATTATACGCTTCTCTGGGCGTTCTCCAGATATAAAAAGCGTCCGGTCGTCTGAAATAGGGCAAATGACGATTCATCTGATTATATTACTGTTGCCACTGTTGTGGGGACCAGTATTTGTGATCTCTGCACCATTGTCGTCGCTTGAAAGCACTAGTTGCTGTCATCAAGGGTTTATGAATTGCAACTCTGCCATAAATCTTCACAACATGAAGTTCCTTTTTGACAGTTTTTGTTGAAACGAGATCCTGGAGATGACTATTCATTTCGAATGTTATCTCGGATAATGATTGCTTGCGCTTTCATGCT